>JAECUM010075514.1:0-10755 GCA_016617855.1 Megalonaias nervosa | reverse complement strand
GGACACGAGAGAGAGAGAGAGAGAGAGAGAGAGAGAGAGAGAGAGAGAGAGAGAGAGAGAGAGAGAGAGAGAGAGAGAGAGAGAGAGAGAGAGAAAGAGAGGAAGATAGTTATTAAGATAGAGAAAATCAAAGAGGAAGACAGAGAGCAGAGACAAACAGATTCCACTGCCTGGATTAATGATGGATGATTGCAGTGGTGTGACACAAAAGTGACTGTCTATAAAATCTTTGAAATTTTGTGCAGGAAGGAGGTCCATGTGGGTGACACCATGAGTTACCACACATGACTGTCTATAAAATGTTTAAATTTTTGTGCAGGAAGGGGGTCCATGGGGGTGACACCATGAGTTCACACACTGGGTGACACTAACCCTAATGACACCACTGGATAATTGATTTTGATAGAGTATGGATGTATCAATATATTAATTAGCTTAGCAAGAAGTGTTAAACTGTTGTTTTATTTTTGCATTATGGCCAATAGACCCAGGCTCTGTACATGTTATCTGAGTATCTTAGAATTGTGCATTAATATTATATTATGATTACAAAATTTTTAAAGAACTACTTAGCAAAATGAAAGCTTGCTAGGACTGCTGATACTGCATTTCTTCTATGAACACAACAGTTATCTTTGTAAGGTACACCACTGCTTGCAGTAAAGCCTTTAATCTCAATTCACTCTTTCTCTTACTGAGAGCTTTGATAGCTGCCAGATTTGCTGGGTAGGTGCCATCATTATCATCCTATACTATATCAATGTATAACTTGTCATCTATGATTGTGAGTCAAGAAGTAATATTAAGGATATTCAACTTTATTTATACCAAGATTTGCTGCCACCAGATGCTTTTAAAAATGGGATTAGAGATCAATGTCCTGTTGGGAACACCTGGAAGTATGTGCCTTAATTACTATGTACACAACATATGAAATATCTGGTGTGTTTTGCAATAGACAAGTTTCGTGGCTTTATTTGTTTTTAAATGACACCATCTGGAGGGGTAAAGAATTTGCTAGCTAGTTGTTTCCCCGGTGAAAGAATTGTCGAACTGATTCTTTTCCTGGCGAAAAACATGACTAGTCATTTGTTTCCCTGGGAAAACTTTCAGAGGGAGATAAATTTGACTACTATACCTGTAATTTGAAGTTTTTGTGCAAATGCATGATGTTGATGGTTTAGCAAGAGATGAAAAAGAACTGGCTGACTTGGTTGAGCGCCTCGACACAACCTCCACAGCATAGGGTATGGAGGTTAGCGCTGAAAAAACCGAACTGATGACAAACAATACCAATGGCATCGGTACAGAAATAAAGGTCAGTGGACAGAATCTGGAAAGAGTCAAAATCTTCAAGTACTTGGGATCAATTATCACAGATGAGGGCTCCAAACCAGAACTACTTTGCAGGATTTCCCAGACAACAGCAGCAATAACAAGGCTGAGACTAACATGAAAAGATACCAACATTGCTTTTGGTTACAAAATAAGGCTGATGCGCTCGATTGTCATATCCATCTTTCTTTATGCTTGTGAAACATGGACGCTCACATCAGATCTACAAAGAAGGATTCAAGCCTTTGAAATGAGATACTGCCGCAAGACCTTGGGCATCTCGTACATTGACTATGTAACCAACAAAGAAGTCCACAACAGGATCCAACGAGCCATTGGATCCTTTGCAGACCTCTTGAACACTATAAAAAAGCGCAAACTGAATTGGTGTGGTCATGTCTCAAAATCATCTGGACTGGCAAAAACAATCTTGCAAGGTACAGAGTGAGGGTGCAGAAGAAGAGGCAGACAGAAAAAGAGGTGGGAAGACAACATTAAGGAGTGGACAGTCATGGGATTTGGAGATACCCAAAGGGCAGAAGAGAACAGGGAAAGATGGAGAAAATTGGTTAAAAAGTCAACTGTGGTGCCCCAACGACCGCTTGGGATTGATGATGATGATGATAATTTTGACAAACGGATCAAGGTTTCGTTCAGGTACAATTATATAGCACCGTTTGTGAACATGATCAGACAGGCAGCTTACAAGAGGGGCACAATCTTGATGTAGAGGGAGCCTAGTCATTGTGCTATCAGTTTTCTTTTTTCTTTGTGCTGTACATTAATTCTAAATATATCATGTGTGAAATGTAAAATCTGAGAAATTTGCAATGCATTGTTCCATCGTGGTACCTGAAGCTCTCCGATTAATGGCTACAAACCCAGTTCACACTGTAATAGATAATTCTATATCTGCATGCCACAATGGTGTCTAGTGAGTTCAAGCTGTTATAAGCAGAAAGATAAAAACAAAACTTGTATGCATGTACTGTTAATAAGCACTGACATGCTTAAACTTTGGGCACAGAATATTGCCAGTAACAAAATCATGCAAACAAATGAGTTACAATTAATGTTATGGCCATAAACTGTTATGATCACAACCTTGCAAGGGATCTGACCCTCCTCCCCCTAGCAACAATATGTTAAACTGTTTAAGAGAAACTCAGCATCCGTTATTTTATTTCCAATTTAATTAAAAAACCAATATGACAATTTGCAACCAGTGCAATCTAGCCGCATTTTCTTTAATAAATTCACAATTATAAAAAAGTATACAAGTTCTAGGTTCTATGCAAAGAAAAATGGCTCTACATTATACCAGTATTGTACATCTTTTCTAACCCCCACCCCACCCCCGAACACAGCACTAACTCGTGTTATGACTCTATGATCTTAAACTAAGTATCAGAAAGTAGTGAAAACCAACAAGTTTTTCATCAAATTCAACAAATAATTTATTTCCCAAGAATACAAAGTGAAACTTTAACAGGAACTTTCACTACTGTAAATTACATACCAAATAGTCCCAAAACGTTCCGACGTAAGTCCAAAGGGTATCAAATATTCCAAATGAATTCATTAGTATTCCAAAAGAAATTCGATATTGAATGCACTGATATGCCATACGTCTGGAATAGTGTGGATGTGTTGACTGTCTTGATGTAACACAACAATATAATTAAAAATGTCCTTGAATAAATTCACAATAATTCCAAGATAATAATTTTGTCCTAACGTCAAACAACACTATGCAATTACAATCAATAATTGAAATAAATAAATTAATTCCTCACAAAATATAATTGAACACAACTGACTCCACTAGATTGATGTCAAGATATGGAATGAATCATTCGGAAGTAAAGCCAAGACACAATAACAGAACCCAGATGAGGGTCAAAAGTTAATTTTCCCATCAAATTCATAAACAAGGTTACTTGCAGAACATTTTTAATTTAAAAAAAAAAAAAACAGACCCTGAACTCAACATCTGTAAACATGTTTATCTCTAAGTGATAATTGTCTTAATATATAAGCTAAAATCACAAACAAGACTTAATGTAATATGTTGTTTACAACAGCAAAAACACAACAAACATTTTTGGCTAAATTTGAAAACTGATAGCAGTTACTGATTGACCCAAAGTCTGTCATGCCATTGTATTTGCAGCAGGAAGCCTCATTTTCCTGCACCGGACATCACGCTAGACCTTTGTTCCAACATCTTGAGTAGGCAAGAGATTTTGCATGCCTTGGTTTCAATTCCATATGATTCTGAAATTATGCAAAGTATGTTTCATATGGCAATGTGACAGATGTCCCATGCTATATCTTGTAAATGTTTTCATGGAAACATCTCTAAATATGGATAAAATTACAGGACACAACTTTTTCATTAGAAATGCAAAACCATTCTTAACTCCTTAAAAGGCAACATCTTGCTTCTGACAAACAATAGAGCATGGTGGGTAGGAATAATTCACTTGATCAGGTTCTGAGATACATGGTCTAAGCATCGTTTTGCTATCAGCCACATGACCACCATAAATGGTACACCAAACACCGATTTCCACAATTATGAGCGTCATTCAGTGCATTCCCCAAGAATCAGTAGCAGCCATCTTACCTCCATTATGGTGAGTGGCACCCCAAAAGTCTTTACCTACTATATTATCAAATAGATCGTCTTTCTCAACCAAATGCAACCAACTGACAATTTTTGGTCACGGATAAATATCAAAACAGTTTTTTGTTTATTGCATGAAATGCAAGCCAACAAAAAATTCTTACCACAGTATGGGATGCAGATTTCAAGATCAAATGTGTCAAGGCTGATAATATATATATTCTTTAAATCAAAGTGACCTTTGACTTTGAACTCTAAAGCCACAAAATCAATAGATGTATTTCTAAAATGTGAGTCATCCACAAAATGTGGTCAAATTAGGAACAGAACCTAAAGTATTTTGTTGAAACTGTATTTGGGGATCTTTGCCCCCAAAATGAACAGGTGTCATTAGTCTCAAATGCATGACATCCACAATCTCTGGTTAATAGTAGGTAACAAGGAAAAGTAGATATTATCAGTAAACTATATTTCCTTAAATAGTCAGTGACCCTGACCACTGACTACAAAATCAATGCAACAGAGTGAATTTTGGAAGATGATTATTGCGCCATAACTGAGTGGAATCTTGTTGTGGTCAAGGTGACATGTAACAATTTACTTTAACGTATAGGCCTGGCCCGCAATAAATCACTGCCTGCGGAGGATGGGATGCTCTGCTGCATGGGATGGGGCATGATTGATTTTTAATTAGTACCCGTTGGAATAATGGTTAGAGATATAGAAGTGGCTTAAGTGGCGGGAAACGACAGCGTAGAGATACACCATAGACAATTATGCCATTTGGATTGTATGCTTGTGATTTGGAATTTTAATGTAGCTTTAACAATTTGACAGTCATATCGCTACAGTTCTGCAGTACGGAAGTTTAAAGTGATGTCTAGCACTGAGGTATCATGCCGTAGACATGTAGCGTGATGTCCCACCCAGTCACATTATAGTAGGCCGACCAGTCCCAACACTAACCTCTTATTTCTAAGCGCCTAGAAAGGCAGCTGATAGAATCATTTTTATAAATCTTTGATATGACTCTGCTGGGGTTCGATCCCTCATACTCCCGCATCCAAGGAGGACGCTCTAACCACTAGGCCACCGGAGCAGTCTGGTGTCATTTGGAAATAAGTGTCTAAAATTAGTTTTTGCTGAATACATGTAGTTATTATTAAAGGCAGACCAGAGAGAATTATTCTACCTTTGCTGGGGTGGCTAACATTTTGGCAGTTAGATATAGTTATTCTTGATTGGCTAAGTTAAACGTGGGTGCGTGCTTCCATGACAAAATTCGATGTTTTAAGTATTCTTCCCCAAACGTTTTGGCAGTCCATTTTTTTCTGAGGAAGGGGAAGCCCCTCTCCAAGAAAAACAGCAAGTATCTTTTCTCATGACAACATTGTCCAAGGGATGGGTGTCTGGAAGTGAGGGACACAAATACATTCAGTCATATAAAAAAGAGAGTGTCTTGGAAAGCATAAGGGGAAAAGAGCTCTATATGTAAACCACACAGTGGGGAAAGAGAACAGATAACCGGGTTACGGTTGAAGACTCAAAAGAGGCTGTAGAGAGAGAAAAGAGGAAAAGTAATAGAGCGACTGTGACCTCTCACAAACACTTAATTTGGAAGGACGAGACACAAACAGGTTATGCCCACATGCTGAGTAATGCGTTTTATCGTTCACTCGACTCTATGGTAAAATGTGTTTTATCAGTATAAAAAAATGGACAATTGCATTTCTTATAAATTTTGAAATTCTATTTCTAAGATAAATTGTACCATTCAATTATCATATTCAATTTCATTATTTCCTGCGGCCCGCAACGACATACGGAATTTGTAAAATAATTAATAATGCAAAATGTTTTTACAGCCAGCCAGCTTGATACAAATTGGATTCTTAAATCATTTACTTCTTGTTTCCAAAATTTCAACTGGCTACCATTATTATATGAACCGCTATTGACATATCAAAACGTATTAGTCTTTGAATTTCAATAAATGTCGAAACTCATTAATCTTTGAGTTTTAAATGTTGAAGCTATCCAAGTTATATTTATTCCAAATGTCAGATATAATATAGTTTTAAGCTCAGCTATAGCAATTATAAATTGTAGAAACAACTCACTGGTTGAGGTTTCATGCTCACATCTGTGATCCTAACAAATGAAACAATGATGCTAATTACTGCAGCAATATACTGATTAAAAACTATCAACACTTAATTATCATGTAAACAGTTCCAATTGCAACTAGTTTATCATTGGAAAACATATTTCAATATAAATCATGGAATAATCCCTCACTTTGTATTTGCGTTTTCAAAATTGGAGAATTGAAAGATAATAATTGCACCTTTTCCAACTTTGCTGTACAAAAGAATATTTTATAGTGCAGCACCCATTTCAGTCATGATTTTAGATCAAAGTAATTTTTTCTCTTTCTGGCAATATACCATGCACAAATAAGAGCAACTCCTGAGTAATGTCTAATTTTCATGCACAAAATTCCTTGTCACACTCCAGAAAGTAACAACAACAACAACAATCTCTCTACTATAACAACAAATGCTACTGTTACTACAATAAAAATAAAAAGAGTCCCTAGAATGGACCGATGCTTTACTGTATGAGAAGAATTTCCAGGGATTTAATACAATGCCATTTTTTCGGTTAAGACTAAGTAGACTGTTATGTATATCTATATTAATTTTTTTAATGATTATACATTGTTATGGATCATTTTGTAATGAACATATTAAATAGCAATTTTGTCCGTTACTGTGGGCCTGTACTTTAAGATAATGTAATTTTGTTTGTAAACATGTTTATTTGGATGAGAATTCAGGACATTGGTATTCCCCTCAAAAAAACACATGGTCTACCTGCCCTTTTCCTGGCAGCTCGCTAAAATTTATGGAAACAGACCTGAGCTTTTATAACGAATTTGATGGAAATTCTACTAAAATGACAGACTATTTCCAGAAAATGGTTTATTGCAACATGCGTCAAGTGTAACGTTGTATAAATCAGAATTACTATTCATATCTTAACATCTGTAGTGGAATCGGTCTTTTAGCAGTGTTCAATTATTTTTTGAGGACATTTATTTATTTCAATTACCGGTATTCATTGGAATTGCAAAGTGCTCATTGACTTTAGGATAAAATCATTCTTTGGGGATTATTATGAATTTATTCAAGGACATATTCTAGATTACTTCAATTTGAAACAGCAATGCCATTTGCAAAGTCGCAAATACAAGACCATTCGCACATCAGTACATGTAAGATTGGAATTTATTTCGAACACAACTGGAATTCATTTGGAACATATTACGTTTGGAACTGTGATAGAATTTTTAGGACTATTTGGAATTTAATTCACAATACTGTTAAGTTCCTTTTATTTTAAGGAAATACATTATTTGTTGAATTTTACAAACCTTGATGGATTTTGCTCTTTTCTTTTACTTAGTTTAAGACCACAGAGTTGTAAAAAGACAACATTAAAAGTCTTTTAGTGAAATCCCGATGACAATATGACCATCCATGCGGGGGGGGGGGGGAGTAGTGACAGCAACATTTTCAAGACAATCATTTTAACATCAATATTGGATCTACCAATGGCAACATTTTTACTTAACAACAGCTAGGTATCATAAGAAGTCTATTGGTGAAAACCCTATGTTGATATACCATCCATTTAGGAGGAGCAGAGACAACAACACTTTCAATATGGCCAGCATGGTGGTCGTACTGAGGGTCAGTTTGCATTGTTTTCATTCTGGACCAACTAGACATCAGAAGAACTTTCATATCATCCATTTGTAACTAAGCAGATCTAAACCAAAATTTAGCAGTATAGAAAATTTACCATGTGATCCACTGATTTTCACCGACGTATATGAAATCTCTCATTCACTACTGAAAACTGTCTTTCCTTTCTTATGATCTTTCTTTGGGTAATTTCCACTATCTGATTTCGAATCACCAATGTTTAATCATCAGTGACAGATCTAGATGGGGCTAGCTGGGTAATTATATACTTGGTCTGAAGGTGCAGTGTTCATTTTTCAGAATGATCATTCATCATTTGTTTAATTTGAAAATATGTGTCACACATTATGAGTTGATAATGGAAATCACCAAGATACCGGAGGACTCCATCATGGCAGACCAATCATGTGAATATGCCAGTGAAAATCCAAAAACAAAGGTCATGCACCAGAAGCCTGGCCAAGACAAGTACAACAGATACATGTAGTGGCTAAGTGAGCCAGTAAATATCCTGGATTATATTAATAATCACACATATAAGAAAAGAACAGGTGTCATTTGAATGATGGGGTTGGAGTATTTGGATATAGGATGTTCTATTAACTGATTACTTTTAATTGATATCATGAAACATTAAAGTGTAACAGAGGTTGTAAAGTGTCACAAGGCTAAAATGATAGCGCAGTGGAAATGCTACTGTAATTTTGGACCCGATGAGAACACAGAATACTTTCAACTGTTAAATATATCAAGCAAATAAATTCAATGTACTTTTCCAAAGATAAGCCCTGTAGTGATGGATATTTTCGTCATCAGATTAGCACAGTTTTCACTTAAGACCAACTGGACATCATACAAAGGCATATGGTTAAAACCCCATGACAATATTACTTCCTTTTTAAGTAGAGATGCGATAGCAAATTATTAAGATAGCTGTCATGGTGGTCATATTGAATGTCAGATTGGAACCATTTTTATTTAGGACCAGCTAGACATCTTCAGACATATTTTGGTGAATTCCCCATGTTGACACAACCATCCATAAAGAATGACGAGAAATAACAATATTTTAAAAATTTTCACTGTAGTTGCCATATTGAATTTATTATCAGTACCATTGGCATTTATTCCCAAGAGGTTTTTTAGTAAAATCTTCATGTTGATATGACCATCCATTTTGAAGTAGCGATGACAAGGCTTTCAAGATGTCTGATGTAGTGGCCATATTGGATATCAGATCATTATCATTTTATTTAGGATCAACAAGACATTTTACAAAGTCTCTTAGTGAAAACCCCGTGTTGATATGGACATCCAATCAGATGAAATAGCAATAACAAGATTTTCATGAATGCTGTCATTTTGGCCATACTGGAAGTCAGATTGGCACCATTTTATCAAAGACCAACTTGCCAGCAGCAGAATTCTTTTAGTGAAAACGACATGTTGATATGACCATTCATTCAGAGAGGTAACAATAATAAGAATTTCAAGATCGTCAGTGGCAACCATATTGGTGGTAATGTTTTCATTAAGGACCAGCTAGACATCATGTGAAGTCTTTTAGCGAAAACAGAATGGTGATATGACCATCCATTTAGGAATAGTGATAATAATATTTTTAAGATGGCCACTGTGGTGGCCATACTGGATGTCTGATCAGCATCAGTTTTGAGACCCTGGGATGAATGTGTTTGTAAAGTTTCATGTCAATCCTTTAAGAAGTTTAGGAGAAGTAGTGACAATAAACTTGTGCTAACATACACAAACAATAGACTAATGAAGACGGTCAACAGACCATCTAAAAGTTCTTCTGGTATATGACCAGTAGAGCGTCAAAACAACATAATACATGTATCTATTAGTTTACAAACAAATTTAATTACTTTTAAAACAAATTTATCTTCAGTTAAAAGAAAACAAAATATCCTATTGAAAGCACACACACACACACACACACACACACACACACACACACACATTAGTGGCTGGTTCCTTTCTGGCCTGCGAATTTAACGATGGTCACAAATACTCAACAGCCATACCATACCATCGTGTATGTAACGAACTGAAATTGTGCATCTACATGTTTATAACTAATGCTATCACTACTTTGTAAAATTAATTGAATTAAAAACAGTAATAATCAAAGGTTAAAGGCATGAAGATATGCATATTCACAACATAGAAACATAGGGTGGGGCCAGTCAGTATGTGCTTATGGGAGGCATTTGTTTAATAAAAATTTCATATTGTAATTGCAGGTACATGTAATTTCTCCTGGATAACCATCATACATGTATCATTAATTTTGCAATTCAACTGAAACGCCTACTATTATGCAAGCTTAGTTGTGAAATGGGTATCTCAGGTAGAAACGATTGTATTTACTATATAATAAATATCCTCCAGTATTGTATGTCAGTTTGGTTCTGGCTTCATCTAAGTAAAATTACTTTTTGTTCATACTATTTTTCTTGCTTTATTCAGTCTGTACTGTATTACGCATAAGCTGAAAACATATCTATTGTCTTGTATTTTGCCCTTAATTGCTAAGCCACGAGTTTGCCTGGGCTATAAAATCTGTTGCTACATGCATTGTTGTTATTACATGGCTTCATATTTTTTATTGGCTTTAAAGAAATATCCTTGGTAGAACTTCCATAACTACTCTGAACTGGAGGTGAAAGACGTTTTGGCTTGAAAGATTGTTATTTCCTGTTTATTTTGATCTGTTCATATTAATTGTAAGGTCGGTGCAAATACTGTCACTGTGTTCACTATGATTATTGCAGCAGTGCTCACTCATTCGACTTTGAATGTATTAAATTTCGGAAGATCAACATTCTTACAAAAAGCTGAATTAATTATGACCAGACATCAACAACAGATAATCCAAAAAACTAAAAAACCCACTAATGGCAGGTTAACAACCTTCTTAATTATATAAATTCTTGCTAAATGTATACAAATTGAATTGCTAAGCAGCAATGTATCAGTTACTACCGTACTTATTCCCCC
>JAECUM010075513.1:0-10854 GCA_016617855.1 Megalonaias nervosa | reverse complement strand
AACAGATGATTCAAGAATGATTTCTTTGCTTCATATGGTTCTAATTTTTCATTATCGGTTGGATTATACTTGTGGTATCGAGGATTGTTTTCATGCACAATCTCAGATTGTGTAATCGGAGATTGTTTCATTCGATCACCGACGCTGGTTTTCAAAACTTCATCAACAACAGGATTATTCTTTATTTGTTCGTCATTTGCCGTAACATTGTTACGGATGTTGTTTTTTAGTTTCCATGTTTTGTAATCATCTGGTGGAGTTTGTATAATCGTGTAGCCGGTATTCTTCATCATCGTCACCAATCTTGGAGTAAAATACATTTTAGAATTATTCTCATCAAAATGATCATTATGAGATATTAGTTTTTTACATGCTGTATTTTTTCCTGATTTGTACGATTTAGTTTAATTCAGCTTTATGCTATGAAGACCAGCCTGACGATCAATATTCCAACCGGGATTCTTTTCATCTGCTGCTTTGTTTGTCAACTCATGTTGTTGATCGAATGTCACTGGCGTTGATTTACATAATACGTGATATTTGTTTCTATTTACATAATACGTGATAACCACTATTTGTTTCAAACACGAATACACGATCACGTGGACAATCACATAACAGCGAGAAGTAATCGATGATTTCTTCGACGCTGATTTGCTTGTTTGTTTGCCTAATACCTCATAATGATCATTTTGCTGCGTCTGATTTATTAGTTTGTCTAACTTCGATTCAACCTCGATATGTAAAATGTGATCTTGAAAATACTGACAACGACAAAATCATTGCTGGTTGTGATAACATTCCCGCTGAAGATATCGAACGAATCTCAACGGCGTTGACACGAGAACCCGATCAACTAATCGGGATTGTCAATGTGTCTCAGAACAGGGTTACGATATCAAGACGACCAGGACATCATTGCAACATTTGCGAATGTCATCACAGATATAATTATATCAATGACTTCATCGAAGACAAATGTGATAATTGCCTTGTGTTTGTCAACACGGATCATTATTCGATAGTTTGTCCTAGAAGTACTGGAAAACAAATAACCATTCCTCTCGATAAAGATATTGACGAGGAAATTCAGAAAGTAATCGACGGAGAATCATCAAATCCAGTAATAAAGCAAATCATCGACAAGATACCTACACGTGTCATCGATAAGAAATATATCAAGTATGTAATATCAATGAGACGTAAATGTCATTATCCCGGATATTTCAGAGAACAAAATCCAGACCTTTCATATATCGCATTACCAACTCATGAAGGTGGTCCTGGTTGTCGAATAATTTTCGACGAGGACTATCTCGATGGATCAGCATGTGGAATGGGAAAATCAGAAGCAGCTTGGAATTCGTTAAAACCAAAGCAATCTGTGGCTGTTATTAGTCATCGAAAGACATTCACGGAAAAAGTAAAATCCGATCATGGAATAGAACCGTATTCTGATATTACCGGTGATATTATATTCAAACCCAACGATAATCAGCGTGTTGTTGTTCAGTGGGAATCGTTACACCGAATAAAAGGTGTTCCAGATGTCCTTATTGTTGATTAATGATATGGAATACGACGACAATAATTCTTGTCAGTACAGCATAGTAAAGATCGTTAGGATAAATTCGCCGGGTTAGTAACAACATGTAAACGACTGATCGTTCTCGACGCAGATGCTGACGAAGATGATTTGATATTATTCAGAGACAAGATGGGACGGTCATCATTGAAGTTTGTTATCAATGATGTTAAACCCGATCACGGTAAAAAAAAAAAATTCATCGTTGAAACATCACACAAAAACAATCTGATAAACCTGCTAGGACAATTAAGCCGTAATAACATCACGGGAGATAAGGTTACAGTGTTCACGCATAACAAACATAAAACCAATTACTCCGTATAGAGTTTAGCAAAGCAGCTACAGCATCTAGGATACCGTGTTAAATACTATCATGCTGATACTGATCCAGCACAAAAGAAGTTGGACTTCAGTAGTATAAATACTGCATTCGATGATTATGATGTTATGATATTTAACCACACACTTGAAGCTGGCGTCAGTATCGATCATGAACGATTCAACATCATGTATGTGTTTTCTGAAGAACTAGGATCAGTCGAAGCAACCAAGCAGGCGATTCATCGGTTTCGTTGTATTAATGAGATTCATTATTTGGCAACAAGAAAACAGCGCGATTGTAAACTTTCTGTTACTCGCGAAGAAATAACAAAGGTTGTTGTTGATCGTGAACGATTACTCGATGATAATACTAAATTGTCAAGATGTCCTAACGCTGGTGAATTGTCAACCGCGTACGGATTTGTTTATATCAGCAACATCATCGATGAGAATAATTCTAAAATGTAATTTACTCCAAGATTGGTGACGATGATGAAGAATACCGGCTACACGATTATACAAACTCCACCAGATGATTACAAAACATGGAAACTAAAAAACAACATCCGTAACAATGTTACGGCAAATGACGAACAAATAAAGAATAATCCTGTTGTTGATGAAGTTTTGAAAACCAGCGTCGGTGATCGAATGAAACAATCTCCGATTACACAATCTGAGATTGTGCATGAAAACAATCCTCGATACTACAAGTATAATCCAACCGATAATGAAAAATTAGAACCATATGAAGCAAAGAAATCATTCTTGAATCATCTGTTCCAGTGTGATGTTAGAAAGTTACCAGCGGAACAAGTTGAACAATTATATAATATTTCATCGCGGTTGAAACGAGCTCAGCGAGTAATTGTCGATAAATTCAATAACGGAGATGCAATCGATGCTAGAATGTTTCGTTCTGATAAAATAAATCCTCGTGAAAAACTAAACGTGATAAGGAATTTTCTGAAGGTGCTGAATTTGCCTGATATTGTCCCGGATGATTTGTGAGTGACGACTGTCCTCGTATCAGGACCTGATTTAAAATTGTATGTTAAAAATCTGCTACATGATAAAGATCTATTATCGAAATATTACGAATTATTAAAAAATTGGTCCAGTATATTTCCTGAAACAAGACTTCATAAATCGAAACTAACAACCGGAAATATCATCGAAGAAATAAAATTAATTTAAAAGGGATTTGGCGCTTCTTTGACAGCAGATAATAAGATCAACGCTGCTAGATCGGATTATATACCGAATTATCCTATATGGCCTAAATCGGACTTCATCGATGATCCTCGATGGATCGAATGCTACAATGATTGTCATGGATTTCACGGCGGTAATGATGTCATTGTCCGTAGCATCGCAACGCGTAACAGTGTTACGAATGAAGATTTTATCGACGATGAAGCTGATGGCTACTATTATCACGAAGATTTCATGGACGATAATACAGATCACAGTGACGTAGATCACCATGAAAGTGATGACTCAGCCACGGATAATGTCTGTGATGACCATACCATCATGCTGAAATTTCATGTCTGGAGTATCAATAATTGGTTCAGTATGTTTGACCACGAAACCTCAGAATGACAAAACAACTGTTCTATCCCTGATAAATCAGGGTTGCAGAATCGGTACATTTTCATAATAAATATAAATGAATGTACCGATTCTGCATTGATGATAGAGACCTCAGATTTTTTAATAAACCTTTCGTTACATTAGTAAGCCTCATTTTTTTTGTTGATTGTTTTTTTCAAATTTGACACACAATCATGAAAATAAAAAAAATATCTTCTGCAGCCTTTGACAATTAAGGAAATCAAATTCATTAGTAGATCAACAGTTCCAATAAAATATTCTCTCGCAATTTCTTATTCGTTCTTGTTCTTGTTCTTCTCTTTCTTCCCTCTCTTTTCCCCTGCGAATATCGTCCTTTATTGCGGCATTTCTCATACTTCTCTCTTCGGAGGAAAGTGGTCTACAAAGTTGTTTTTCTATATCTGCTTCAGATTTGCAGAGAAGATAATTTCGTCGCTGGATTTCTTCATCAAATATAAATCTAACACGATGATCAGTAGTATCATTGAAAATACTTTTCACACCAATGACAGGTACAATCTCATCGTTGATGCACCTGAATCCGATAAATTTGTTCGGATAAATGAAGTAATGTTGTTTACCTTCATTATCAACGATCATTTTGTTGTGAAAATAATTAGTATTTCTATGTTTCTCGAGAAATTCAAAAAAAACGAGTAAGTGTCCATATATCGTTTGTAGTTAACATTATTATTTATAATTATTATAATCTGATTCTAAATCCGTAACAATGTTACGGCAACCTGATTCAGAGAATTATCCGTAACGATGTTATGGCAATCTGATTATTGTCACAATCTGATCACCATAATTTTATTATGGCAATCTGATTATTGTCACAATCTGATTATCAGCATTGTGATTATCATCACATTCTGATTATTGTCACAATCTGATCACCATAATTTTATTATGGCAATCTGATTATGTCACAATCTGATTATCATCACAATCTGATTATCACCACAATCTGATTATTGTCACATTTTGATTGTTGTCACAATCTGATTGTTGTCACCCGTAGCATCGCCCGTGACATGTCACGGCGGTGATCATCGGTAAATATTTGCCCGATTACGGACCCTACACTTAACAATTAATTCTGAGAATTATCCGTAACGATGTTACGGCAATCTGATTATTATCACAATCTGATCACCATAATTTTATTATGGCAATCTGATTATTGTCACAATCTGAGTATCAGCATTGTGATTATCATCACATTCTGATTATTGTCACAATCTGATCACCATAATTTTATTATGACAATCTGATTATTGTCACAATCTGATTATCATCACAATCTGATTATTGTCACATTCTGATTGTTGTCACAATCTGATTGTTGTCACCCGTAGCATCGCCCGTGACATGTCACGGCGGTGATCATCGGTAAATATATACTCGATTACGGACCCTACACTTAACAAATAAGGCAAACCACACAGAACAGCAGAGAGGGTGCGACCAATAGATGCAAACTAACATTCCTAATATTTGAAAAATACACATCAATAAAATTGATTTGGCGTAATATTGTTTTATCTTAATTTTTAAACTTATTGTAGGAATCTTATTTTTTGCAAGATAAATGGTCTGTTCACCCTCTCTGCTGTTCATGCAGTGTAATGAAACCCTAGAAAAAGAACACAAAAAATAACCGTTTTTTTTCCGATGATCTATTTTGTCTCTACAGTAAGTTCCATCAGTATTAAGTCAGTTACCGCTCTACTGAAAATAACGTTACTGTTATAACTTAAGATCTAAATAGTTTTGTATATGTATGAAGCAATGCACCATTTACCGACAGCGATACTTTTGAGGAGTAGAAAAAGTTATGGGGGCGCTCACCAGTTATTATGTACTTTTGAGAGAGTGACGTATGTAAGGTGAAGGTGTTTGCATTTAAAACATGCACAGTGGAGAGAATGTTGGCATACCTTTATGCTACTTTGATGTAATGTGACTGACATTTCTTTGGATATTGTACTTTTGGAAATTTTAAATGATCTTTGCACATTGCTAACTAAAATGACTGCTCCCTTGTGCTCCAAATTTCAGCCTGAATTTGTCTAAAGTAAACTATCCTTAGCATTCCCTTGTGCTCCAAATTTCAGCCTGAATTTGTCTAAAGTAAACTATCCTTAGCAGCTATTAAAATAGGGAAAATTAATTTTGCCAGACTAGACAATACCAACTTCTGAAAGTGCAATGAATGAATTACCAAATATATAAAACGTAAAAAGACCTTATCGGCTCTTTTTCTTACAATTTACCTCTGAAGTTCAGGAAGTGAAAATGACCAAGAGGAGTCAGCACTTTTTTGAAAGGTGCACATCTGGAGTAAGGCCAAGGTGTATACTCTATAACCCATATTACACCCATCAATCATACACCAAAATAAACGAAATTAAAGGTTCCTTGAACAATACCTAAGATATGCAAGGTCTTTTTTAAATAGCCAGTATAACTAGTGAGGAAACCCGGGGGAATTCTTTTTCTTTAAGCTTCTAACTGTAGAGCGCCACCTATGACAGTTTGTATATTCACGTTCCATTTTTAGGAGATTTTTGGCAGAAACGCGATACTATTTTGAGCTGGAATTCATCTTTTACTTGTTGAACAGCATGCATCACGTTTATATGATTAATCTACTCGTGTGATGTCATAGTATCGCAGGTCCTATAATCTACCAAACAAAGCTCGAATCCCGCTTAACAATATTGCTGCTCAGGCACATACAATGCATATCTGCCCCGGTGGCGCAATAGGTTAGCGCGCCGTACTTATAGACAGTATTCCTTCTGTGCTCGACACAGAACTAGGCGATGCGGAGGTTGTGAGTTCAATCCTCACTCGGGGCATTATGATTTTAGCTATATATACATCATGATTTTTCGTTTCTTGAAGTAATGTAATCCTTCAAAAGGATTAAACAACAGATGTATGTGAAATCAAAAATGTAATAATTTAATATTCTACATGCTCATAATCAAACCAATTTTTCTTAGTATAGACCCATCCATGATGCAAGATTATGGTTAGAAAAAAAAAAAACTTTATGAACCACAGCATTTCTTTTTGTACATACGTTTGAAACGTGTTTTCAAGTTGGCACGTAAAGAATCAGGCACTTATTTCAGCAATGAGTGTTCCAAAGTCATCTTTGAAAAGGACTTAAACACCATCAATAGAACATTGTCTCTATAGCTTTTAGTTACAAACAAGATATGTCCTGAAAACTTTATTTTTTAAAACTAAAATTGTACTTTTCATTATCAAACATTCATGTTCCTCCAAACCCATATATACTCTATTTTAGGTTTAGTCATTTCTAGAATGGTTCTCATTTGCTCTGTATAATTAGTGGTGTAAGTCCTGCAGCTGAGTTCCCGGATGTTAATGTTTAATAAAAATCTTACATCTACTTGTTAAGTTGTAGTTGTTGTTGTTGTAGGGATTAACGCCATTTTTCAGCACAAGATACGTTTTACATAGCAGCCAATATAAATGGTAGAGGAGGAACCCGGAAAACCCCGGAAAGAACCACCGACCTACGAGAAGCTACTGGCAAGCTTTCTCACATACGCACATTGGCCGAATCCGAGATACGAACCCACGCAGACAGAGGTGAGATGGCAGCGATCCGTAACTGTGAGCGTTCTAGGCCACTCGGCCACTTGGGGCCCCCTACTTGTTAAGAGTCAACGATATGATAACAATATGATAACGATGTGATAATAATATGTTACCATTAAGGGCTGATTCGCTGTAAAAGGCAAGCTTACAATCTAACACAGGTTCGGGAATTGGAAAAGCAATACGCTATCATCATATCTAACCTACAAAAGAAAAGAAAACAAGCATTTACCTCAGCTACCATTCTTAGACATTCAAATCCTAAGATTGCATTTATTTTCAAAATCTTTCACATCATAAAACAATTTCATATGGTCAACTAATAGGTCCATTTCAATGTCAGAACCAGAGAATTATCCATGTACAGTATGTCCAAGCTTCAAATTGGTGCTTGAGACAGTACACGTATCATACATGCATACTGTTTAAGCTAATTCTGTTATTATTTTCTTAGTCTATGGTTGTTGTTTTTTATTATTTGGTGGGGTGGGGTGCCTAAGGATGGAAGATATTGTGAGAGATTTAACTCAAGTTGTAAGAATGACTGTGCAATATTAGGGGAACACTATGGTAATGAAACTATGACCTGTTTTGTGGATTTAACATTATGGATGACACTATGGCTCGGTATGGAAATTTAATATCACAGATAACTCTATTGAGTTTGTTTGAATTTAACATGACGGGACACTGTACGGTTTATGTAATTTGAACGGAATGGGCCTGAAGCACTTAATAATAGAAGGGAATCACACTGAATTCTCTAACATGTTCTTGTCAGGTCAATCGTACTTTGCAGGTTTTCAGGATTTCATTATTCATATTTTCATTGTTACGGAGAGAGAGAGAGAGAGAGAGAGAGAGAGAGAGAGAGAGAGAGAGAGAGAGAGAGAGAGAGAGAGAAGAAGAAGAAGAAGAAGAAGATATGTAGGTTCTACTCGACATGAAAATCAACATATTTTTTCAAGTCAATACTTTCGTAAATTCCACGGAACTCGCTAATCAACCTAACTCAATTAATAATAAATAATAATAAAGCTGGAGGACTAGGACAGACTGTCTTCCAATCAAACAATATGTGACAACGATCTGACAGAAGGAAACGATGTGATTTTTCTGAAAACGTTATCCACAAAACACCAATTGTTGTTGGTTTTGTTTCTGGGAGTGACACGAGATTTAAAGACATATTCAAGAACTCTTCTTTTTTATAGTCTATAATTTTGCGAAGCTGTAATCCAAGAACCGAAATTCGGCGGATAACCTTTGGACGTACTTTCATTTTTTATATGTTTGGCCAGATTTCGTGTTCTTTGGCTGGAAATGCTTTTGATAACGTCGACTGTCTTAATCATTTGCTGTAACTTGGCCAATTAAAACTTTTCTGTTTATATTACACATTATATACAGACAAGTGACAGAGACAGATCTTTCCAGTCACGCGAACCAAATTTTTCGTCTAGTTCAGCAAAAATAGTTGTTCAAAAGTGCTTTTCGTTTTTCGATATGGACCCAGTCTCAACACCAGTGTAGAAGGATGACATGGACTAATGCTCTTCTTGGGAAACGCAAGCAATGGAACATTTGTGCTTGGATATGTGTTGCGACTTATTATGGTGAACGTCTAAGTACGAGTGATTGTATAGTTTTAAAAGATGTGGTAGCATTTCAATGTATTCGAGCGTGTATAACATATTTCCACGTATTAAATGGTTTTAATGTTTTCCGAAGGTCTCCGTTGATGCTAGCTTTAGTATTAGGGTGGTTATTCGTGAAAATAAAAGGAATATTTTGTTTCTTCAATTCACATTGAAATTATCCATTTAGAAATTCAGTGCCTTGGTCCGTATGCTATCAGATCCCGCTTTGGATGAATGCTTTACATCTCAATATATATTTCATAAACGAAAACAGAAAAGAAAAATGCCATTATTCACATCAAATAATTGTAACCTTGAATGTATTGTTACGTGTAGGCTCGTACAATAATAACAAGAGAAAAGAGCGAAGACAACAAGCTTTGTATATTTTAACAAAATAATTTATTTCCCTAGAAGACAATGTAAAAATTGGTAAATAGGACTTACGGTTTGTGAATATAATCCAAAATTTAATCCTAAGAATGAAATATACAAGTCCTATCACTAAATAGTTCTATTAGAATCGAAGTTCGAATCTCGACGACATTCCAAAATGGAAGGCTATGACGTCAGATATGGTCCTTGTACAAATATCAACAATTCTTCAATTGAATCACACTTTATGTTTCCGAATAATTCCAGAATAAATTTCCCCTAAATTTCTTTCTCCCAGAATTTATAAAACAGTACATTCGTTTGGTTTTCTAGAGAATAAATTATTAAATTCCAAAAACAAATGAACTTCAAAAACAATGTGGTTTCAACAACGAAACTACCTATCCGGCCTTCTAGGTATCAGGAATACAACTGACTGACGAGCGCTCAGAAAGGGTTATATATTCACCCGAATTATCATCCCGTTCTCGCGAGACAGACTACGAGGTCTCCTAAGACTTGAAACACGCAATAAGATATTTGCCAAATTGCACGTAGCCCTATCTAAGAACTAGACTATCACTCTAAAATAAATTTAAAAATAAACCATTGTTTATTCAGATTAACACGTAGGCCAAAAAGGACCTTGAAAACAGCCAATCGTATTAGCGTAGCGCTTACACTACCGCGGACCGAGGTAAACTAAAAATATTACTAATGTAATACGTTTTACGTCTTAGATAAACAGAATTACTAAAAAGAATTTCGAATCCCTGCAATAATCATTGCAATAAAATGTAATGGAACAAAAATAAAATAAAAAGAATTTTAAAACTAACACACAAGCAATTTAATTACATATACGTAACAGTATGAATCAAACTGTTCTAAATCTGCATGACACTGATAATCGATACCTATCACCCTCGTCTGACTTCTCAGAAATGTGAGTCGATTAGGTTTGTGCAACGCGTAGGTCGATGGTTCTTGCAACCAACGTTGAACGTCGTGCAGACCAACATTTTTTTAGCCTGATTTCTTGCACAACGATACAATATTGTAATGATAGTGATCTTTATCTTAATTTCATAAGTTAAGCTATCTTCAATGATCCTAGTTTGTTGTAATAAAGGTGAATGTTTCTGTAGAGATGCTTTACGTGTCCGACGAGCAATGGTAGTGGAAGATGCATGTGCCATCATGCATCGACCACTGCAAGACATCTCTTCAGGAGCCATTTAGCTGATGGGTTTTGGAAAATCATCCAGCTCTTATTTTTCTCTGTTTCTCTTTCCTGTTAGTGATGGTGTCTGTCGACGTCTCCGTGACTGCTTGTTTTCTTTCTATAGTCATCATGCTCCATTCTACTGAGAGACTGAGATTTAGTTCGATGGTCTCGTCTAAAACGTTCAAGTGAAACGTTTCAAGACGTTGCAATAAATTTGTCCGTACCATTTCGACAAATCTGATCAATCCATCAAAGTTTGTAACTCTTGCCCTAAATAAGCCTTCTCAGTGATATTAGAACTGGGTGGTGTTTTTTTTTTTTGTACCAGAGATGGAGGTCCATCCACCGTTTTAAGAGACAACAGTTAATTCTCATCCTTCCACAGAGTCAAGCGGTACAGTGTTAATGTCCTTCGAACAGGCATTCTTATTTTCATTTTGAAG
>JAECUM010075508.1:0-12787 GCA_016617855.1 Megalonaias nervosa | reverse complement strand
GGGCACAACAAACATCACAAGTCTTGAACACTATCAATCGAATCCTGCAAACGATTCTCTCTTGCTGGTTTAATAGACAATGACCTTATTTACCTCCAGCAATACAGATTAACTCTAATGACAAATAATATACATGACCACTACGTCAACTTTGGCACTACAAAGGCAATTCGTTACATGTACATTAGCCTGGTTTACGGACTGTAGCATTTATCACCGGTAGCAAGAATCCTTTTTTTTTTTAAATGTTCTTTTTGTTTGTTTTTGTTCAAACAATCGTTACTAATCAAGCGGTCATTGTAACAATTGATTACATATAGGACAGTGGTGTCTGTCTGTTCTCGCAATACAGTCGTTCATATGGATGTCGGGTCCTAGGAAAATGCTGGGAAGCAGGCTAAGTGTGGGAATAATTAGTCTGGTGCCCTGCTTTGTATGCTCCCTGCGTTGCTCACCCCATATGAATAGCAGAGAACAATGCAGGGAGCATATGAAGCAGGGAATCAGACTAGGAAATAACCTACATATACTTTAGTCTGGTTTACGACAGAAACTCTAAAACACTATAAGCATAGCTAACATATTCAGACATTAGTAGCCAGCCTATTTTTTTTTAAACGGTATGAGCGGTCATTCTTACAGGGATTAAATAAAGGTCAGTTGAGTTTATCCTCGTTTTTGTGATGCGGTTGTTCACTGCAGTGTCAAAATGCATAATTTGCCAAGACATCGAGGTTGCTGGTCACTCATAACAAAGCGTTTATATAATAAAATCGATCTGCGCATTATGACTGTGGTCGGAAATGACAGGTGGTCGCTCATAGCAGAGGTCACTCATAACAGTTTTTACTGTATTAATCCTAGTGTTACATGTGTTTTATCCACCACTTCTTTCATTAACGGAAACCTGACATTAGGAGACCGGTATCAGTAGAGATAATCAGATTACTTACATTAACAAACGAATTAGTTATTGGTTCTGAACACATTTAAAATAAAATGTGGCTGCTTGTGAGGGGAACATTTTACATTTTTTTTACTAATATTCTGGCCGCTGGTCACGTTAGACGGGTGGCCATTCTTGAGGGGTGCTTTTGAACACAAACCCATCAGTCCCAAGGGATTCTGGCCATAAAAAGTGGGTGACCACTGGTCAGGAGGGCCATTCAAGAGGGAGACCACTGTACAATGTAACTCTGAAACCCTATACATGATGTTATAAAAATAATAGACAACTCACTGCATACTTCCTTGATCCAAATCTTCTCTCAAACACACGAAAGTAATATATCAGTAGAGAACAAATAAATAAATCCTTCAGGTCCAAGAAGGCAAGTTTAGATGTGAATATTCGCCATATCTGCAAAAGAGAAAGACAATAATTCAAAATTTAGTAGAGCTAAATAACAGCATAGTAAAGTTTACAGTGATACTGAGGTAGAGGTCCTCAGGAAATGATAACAGGACCCTGTCCCAATGACAAATATTTTAAAATCATATTGATTTCCCAATTATAACAATTTGATCCTGAAAATATTGTCCTAATCTGTGTAATTTTGTCCCAAAATAATGAGTGCAGGCCACAGTCCTCGACAAAACCTGTGTTGTTTACTCGGAGAACAGGTCAGGTGCTCTACATTTTTTCAAGACCCATTAAGTTGGCATACAATTTTTAATTATAATATTGTGAAACCACAACACCATATCTTCAGTTTTGTTGTTGTTGTTGTTGTAGGGCTTAACGCCATTTTTCAGCACATGATAGGCCATACATGGTGGCCAGTATTAATGGTGGAGGAAGAAACCGGGAAATAATCCGGAAAGGACCACCGACCCATGAGAAGCTACTTGCAAGCTTTCTCACATATCCACATTCGCCGAATCCGAGACTCGAACCCATGCTGACAGAGATGAGATGGCAGTGATCCATAACGGAGAGCGCTTTATACCACTGAGCCACTCGGGGCCCCCTATCTTCAGTTTAGATGGTGTCTAAAGAAATGACACAACCTGCAACTCCCATAGGTACCATACATACTGGTGTATAAATTGAATCAAACTGCACAGACCCATATCTGGGTCTTTGCAGTTCATTAAGAGTAATCAGTAGAACAAACTGCACACACCCAGATCTGCCAGTGCATTATGTGACAGTAGATCTGGGTCTGTTGTTTGCAGTTGGACCCAAATTAAACAAAAGTATATATGGCAAATAAATTTTCAACATATGGAAAAATACCTTTGATTCACTGTACACACAACAAATCTTTCTTACTACCAACTCAGAAATAAATTTAGTGCAAACTGTGAAATCAATCTTCCTATAGTTTTATTGGGAAATGCTGTACTTAATGAATCTTAGTTTCTATGAGGAATATTGAGGAACAACATGAAAAAATTTCTTATATTTCACACAAGGAATATCCATATTAAAACAGACACAAATAATTGTCATTACAAACTAAATTCACCTGATGAGAAATATATACACTATTATAGTAAATTAATGAATCAGATATAACAATTCACTTACAAAGTAAATATAGGGGTCCCAAGAGGATCGTTATACAGTAAAACTATCAAATTCAAACACTTTAAAAAAATTTGATAAATTTTGATTTTCAAAATTTTAATTTGCAGGAAATGACCACAATATAATCTCTGAAACTATCAAAAATCCTATCAAAAGTCTTCGTCTTTTTATCTGTCATTAGTAATTCTCACATGAATAAATAAATATACAGCATGAGTAACAAGTTACTCATAGTAACTTTTGTTTATCAATTGGCTTTCTATTTTGGTCATATTCCAAGCATAATTATTTTCATTCTCCAAGCTTAATTACTTAATTATTTCATATCCTTCTCAAGCAACAGATTATATAGGCCTTCTTTCAAGGTTAAATCAGATCCTTACGTCCTTCAATGAAGTGTTAAGTCTACCATTACATTAGTCAAGGGTGTTTATTTTCAAGGTCATTCAGGATGGTTCCTCAGCAATAACTGGATGAATAACAAAAGATATGGCAGATACAAAGGGTGATGGGGAATAAATGAAAATAATTTTGTTTTATTATCATCATTAAATCAAACCAGAAAGTTTAAGCATTAATGACATTTATTTGAGGACTGACAGACATAACTAATTTATGGCAAAAATAAATATCTCACCATTTAACACTAAGCCTATGGTGTCATGCCATTAAGGCAACAATCCAAGGACCAGGCATGTAACCATATCACGCAGAATACGAATGAACAACTGTAATATAAAAACCACTTTCATAAGTGATGTGTTTTCCCATCACCTTAAACAATGGTTCAGATGATGAACTGCACTTTAGTTGTAACATCTAGTATTCAAATGGATGGAAATTACTATAATACCATATTTATCCTAAGAAGTGTACCTTCCATTATAAACACCCCACTCATTTTTTATGAAAAAGAACTGGAAAAAGTTCCTACATAAGGACACACATATCATTCAAAGTTCTAGCCTCTCAATTTTTTTTTGGTTGAGATTCTCTTCTGTTACTATTTCATGTAGTCCTTTCCTTACTAATTTAAAAGAAGCCATGATAGCTCAGTTGGTACAGCATAGGCTTCATGATCCAAGCATTGTGGGTTTGACACCCACCCAGACCAGTCTGGTCTGCTATCCTGGCGTGTCCCTGAGAAAGGCACTTAGCACCCACTTCTTCTGCATAATACAGCCATTAATGCGTTTTAAAAAAAAAAAAAATATCCATCCTATTATAAAGTGTTTGGCTTTTGGGGGTATTTTCTTTACATACAACTGTATATACATGCAGTCAGTTGTCAATACAGCAAATCTAAAGAGGTAAGGAGTGAAGAGACTTTTTAAGAACAACAGTTTTTGTCAAGTATTTGCCCCAAAAGTTGAATTTCTCAAGTGCGCTGGGGGCTTTTTAGTTCAAATATGATATTAATATTTCAACAGCCTTAAGGTTAAGATAATATCAGTATACAGGGAATCAGTGCCCATTTTGTCTTTTATCATTTACAATGAACTTGTTTCAACTGTCCACAGCATTTTAGTAACCTGGTACAGTAGTAGTCTGCTTTTTATAGGATCAAAAATGAAAATTTATTACTTGCATACAATGTAGTTTTCAAAAAAATATCCATCAGTTTTTTATGTTACAGTTTTACCATAAAACTGAACTACTGTAGACTGTAAGGTACACATTTCTCTCGTCAACATAACTCTGTGTTGGCACAGTCACATTCAATATTCAAGATATGTCCTATATAATTTTATGTTTGCTATAACATGTCACTGATTATTAACCTGACAAAAACAAACATCCTAAGAATTTGATCAAATGCTCAAATTTATTTTAAAATTCTGATGTTGAGAAATTTTGGAAATTTAAATGAATACAAGAAATACATTATTTTGTTCATTAATACTCTATATTTGAAGTTTTAATGTATTAATGTTTTAACAGCTTTCATCATAAATGTATTTCACAGTTTCAGAAGGGGACCCGAGTGGCAGAGTGGTCTAAAGTGCTCACCGTTCTGGATCACTGCCGCCTCATCTCTGACTGCATGGGTTCGAGTCTCAGGCTCGGCTAACATGGGTACATGAGAAAGATTGCCAGTAGCTTCTCGTGGGTCGGTGGTTCTTCCCAGAGTTTTCCAGGGTTCTTCCTCCACCAGTTATACTGGCCGCCATGTATAGCCTATCTTGTGCTGATAAATGGCATTAAACCTACAACAACATCAGTCTCAGGAATTTGTAATTCCCCATATAAATCGACTTGGAAAGTCTGCTGATAAACTACTCACTATATACACAATAGTCTAGACCTGCAAGTTTCCTATTTCCTGTTGCCTGGGCACATTAATTTTCACATAGGTGAGCAAATATATGTACCCAAATGCAAAGACAAATGAAATCTGATACTAACTGTAACATACTCATAAAGGGAAAAAGAAATTTTAATCGGGCAAGATAAGTATGAAATTCTTGTGTCCAAGTGTAAAGTTCCTCTCCATATATACCCAAAGGCCTGAGAAGAGGTGTGCTTCATACAAAGGTTTCCTTGAAAGCTGATTACAACCAGGCTTTTCAGCTATTCTGATCCCAAGTGTCTCCTCAGGAGTCACAAAGTACATGTAAGATATACAGCACTTTGCAAAATACAGAAAATCACAAGCTGACCTTCAACCTAATTTTTGTTGTTCTTATTGTTGTCATGGCTTAACACCATTTTTCAGCACAGGTTAGGCTATTTATGACAAACAATATAAATGATTGAGGAAGAATCCGGAAATCCCCCAAGAAGAACCACCAACACACAAGAAGCTACTGGCAAGCTTTTTCACAAACCCACAGTTACCAAGCCCATTACTCAAACTCAAGTGGGTAGAGGTCAGATGTCAAATGATCTGTAAAGGTGAGCGCCTTAGACTACATGGCTATCCGGGGGCCCAAAAAAGTACCTGTAACCTGATTGTCTAGCTGACTGCTATGGCAGCCATAGAGGACATCATATCTGCACCTTTTTGATTTATGACCAACTAGACATCATAAGAAGTCTTTTAGTGAAAACCCCCTAATGATAAGACCATCCATTCAGTAGGAGTAGCAATAACAAGATTCTCAAGATGGCCACTGTGGCAGCCACACTGGATGTTAGATCATTCCTTAGGACCAAATAGACATAATGATATGACCATTCAGAAGCAGTAGTGATAACAAGATTTTCAACTGGACTATGGAATTTTGTGTGTGTAAAGGTTGCTGGCAATCCTTGAAGCAATTTAGGAAGAGTAGCGATAACAAACTTGTTCAAGTGGATGGACAACAAACCATCCCATAAGCTCTTCTAGGGTTCTCAACAGATTTCAAATCTGAGGAATCATATGACCCTTGACACCAAAATCTCAGGAAAGAAAATGAAAATCTGAAACTAGATGCTTAAGATTTCTTACAACTTTAGGAGATTTATTCTCCTCCTCATAATTTTTACAAACTTTCTGTTTCTTTGGAGTCTGAGGGTTGGTATGATCATTACTGGCAGGTCGTTTCCGAGAGTCAGAAAAGAAAATATACTTCTAGAGCTATAGTGATTTATTAATATAAGCCAGTGCATGAAATTTCAGTGAAAAAGGAAGAGGTTTATATCTCTTACCTTACTTCAATGATTTTTTTTTCTCAAATAAAATGCACAATCAATTTTATTTTCCTCCAAAGGATCACTCTCTGACTGGTGACCACTCATGACATTGTATCTATTAGGTTTCAAGCTTCAATTTTTTATTGGTCCAGATATGCACTTGAATCACTAATTTTTTAAAGTTACTCTTCAATAATCCTCCAAGTTACATTCATCCTCTGGAGAAAGTGTTTGAGCTGAACACAGGATATATTCTGGAGTTTCAAATGTCTTTGACTGTGGTGATTTTTCTGGGCACTGGGAGAAAGCTATTGTTTCTGTGTTTTGACATGAACTGAACTAAAACATATCAACTGTCCTTAACAACTCCTCTAAAAACATCTTGAACAATGCAACAAGTAAAATTGCAAAAAAATAAACACATACTTGAGTATTTCTGATGAAATCATTTCCTGATTGATATCTCCTTTTTATCTCGCATCCACCAACGGTCCTCTAATTTTTATTAAAAGGCTTGACACCCACAATGGACAACCTTTGATCCCTGTATTACTTGTAACACCTCATAAAACAACCTGCATTTGGCCTTACATTTTTCAGATTACAACAGTAATGTAATCAATTAACAACTGTTACATCTTTGCCTTTGTTATCTGATTGCACTTATAAACTTTTCCAGTCCCCAACAGACTGGTTCCACAAGTCAGTATAAACTTTTCTAGTCCCCAGTAGACTGGTTCCCATTGGTTTCTGTAATGTGGAGATTAAATGCACAGATACAATAATAATAATAATAATAATAATTGTTGTTGTTGTTGTTGTTTTTGTAGGGTTTAATGCCATTTTTCAGCACAAGATAAGCTATACAAGGCGGCCAGTATAAATGGTGAAGAAAGAACCAGGGAAAACCCTAGAAGGAACCACCAACCCACGAGAATCTATTGACAACCTTTCTCATGTACCCACATTGGCTGAGCTAATAATAATAATAATAATAAATAATAATAATAAAGCATGAAATGGTATGTGACACAAACTTCTTTAAAAGAGTATTTATGTCCTATCATGAGTAGCATAACATGTTGAAGGGCAAACAAAATTCATCAAAAGTTAATCCAATCAAGTCAGAATTGATTCCCTCTTCCTCTCACTATAATAAATGTCAAAGACAATCTCAGAATAATCTAACCTTGATTTAATTATGCCCACCTAAGCATCACATGTTACATGTAAGCTCACACCTGTTCATACTGATTTTGCTGAGGGGAAATATTATTGGCCGATAATGTGAAAACAGTAGTCTGGTAAATGTTGATCACTGGTGCATACAATTTGTCATGGACAGTGCTCACTTAAGTGGGAAAATCATGGGTAATTAAGACTGATGCCCTAGCTGAAATCAATGTCCATCGTAAAATTAAAGCGCAGGCTGGAATTATGTCAGAAAATAAGTAAAATTTAAATTCCAAGCATCATAACCAAAGAGTACATATCTACTGGCAACTCTGTCTTCTGTTCTATGACCAGTAGAGCTAAAAATCTTGAGAATTAAACCAATCTATCATTCACCTGTAATCTGCTGAAAACATCAGCATGACTGTAGACAAAATATGGCCTGTACTGATGTAAAGGAAAATTCAAGATGACAGATGATGCCACAACAGTTGAAAGAAGTCCTTTACTGACACTTGCTTGATCTGAAAGTAAAATGCATAAAGATTAATTTATGCACAGTATATGCAAGTAGATGCCTGCCAGGGCAGGAAATGAAAGAAAACTTAAAAGCTTAACCTTTATTAAGCAGTAAAGAAAAAATGTACTTGGTAATGTTTTATTACTCCCTTTAAAGATAAAAATGTACTTGGTAATGTTTTATTACTCCCTTTAAAGAAAAAATGTACTTGGTAATGTTTTATTACTCCCTTTAAAGAAAAAATGTACTTGGTAATGTTGTAATACTCCCTTTAAAGATAAAAATGTACTTGGTAATGTTTTATTACTCCCTTTAAAGATAAAAATGTTCTTGGTAATGTTTTATTACTCCCTTTAAAGAAAAAATGTACTTGGTAATGTTTTATTCCTCCCTTTAAAGAAAAAATGTACTTGGTAATGTTGTATTACTCCCTTCAAAGATAAAAATGTACTTAGTAATGTTGTATTACTCCCTTTAAAGAAAAAATGTACTTGGTAATGTTGTATTACTCCTTTTAAAGAAAAAATGTACTTGGTAATATTGTATTACTCCCTTTAAAGATAAAAAAATAAATAAATCAAAATCTGTCAAGTCATTTAGTGGCTTTTCAGATGATCTTGACTACATTTATAATAATGAATCATTCTTTGTGGAAAATAATCCTTAGTTGTGAAAAGCAATTCTCACTTTGAAAATGAGAAAAATTATGAGACAACAGTACTTCTATGTCCTTTTCTCAGTGACAAATAAGATGTGGTTGGTTTGGATAAATAGTGTTATTGTGGAGAAAGAGAGGCATTCATACCAGGTGGCTCTGAGATCCTCTAATTACAATGGTATATTTTATCACAATCAATTCTTTAGAAATTCTTTTTGCATGAAGAAGGTACCAGTTTAATTATCACTCAAGTTTTTTGCAGATGTTTATACAGTGTGACCCCGCTATAGCATGCTCCATTATAACACGAATTCGGATATAACACGGTTGTGGTGTGGCTTCCAAAATTTCATATATATGTATTTCTCTCGTACACGAAAAATAAATTTCTTTCCTAAAAGTAAAAAAAAAACAAAAAAAGTGTATTATCATTTTAGGGAAGAGATCGTGTATGAATAATACCAGATGATTGTGGCCTGGCTCCTGAAATTTTATATGCATTTTCTCATATACGAAAAAATAGTGTTTTCTTTTTAAAAGTACGAAAAATAACGTCCAAAAAGTTTATTCAGGAATCGTGCAGGGCTTCACCAATGTCGCAAATTGCGATTTTTTTGTTTTCCTTATTGGCGGCAAAATATACTATCTGGCGATTATTTTTTTATTGGCGATGTTGTTGCTGTTTAAACCATTGGTTTGGAGTGGAGAAATTCAGAGGCCCCATGAAAGGAAGCCGCAAAGCTGATATAAAATGCACTGAAATTTATCTACTGTTACATAAACAAATTCTTTGTCCATATTGACAAACCATCTTAATAGTGCATTGTTGTATCTTAATCCGCTTATGCTGACATCTAGCATGAGTACTTTATGTTTGGAGATATCCGCTTTTTTTTTAAATTTATATTTCGGGTAGCAGAGTACAACCGGATGAGGCGTTATCTCATAATCTATCTTTTGTCGGATTTTCAGCCGCTCGCTAGTGATTAATATATTTACATAGACTGTCATTTGTATGTGGATGGTAAGTAAAATTCCTCTTCTTTTCACTCAGAATTAAATCCTTCAGAACATTCACATTTTCTGTAGTAATCCCTGTCATCAGACCAGAACACCTACGTCTCTATCGTCGATTGACTCTTTCTTTAAATTTCTGACGCATGCGTGGAAAGCAGCATCACTCGACTACCACAAAATATAAAAAATTTTTTAAAAAATAATAAAAAATGCTCTCACTTGTCTATTTAATAGGCAGGGAGGAACTGTAACTACAATTGACCATACGACGGCCACTTCATTTAAAAAAAAATGTACCTAGATAAAACAGTAGCTGAAATTTCAAAGAAAACATTACCTTTGAAGCACCGATTGTTATGAAAACGTACTAAGCAAATGGGGAAAAAACATTCATCTCAATCATGCAATACAAATTTTTGATGTTGCCGCAACAATAAGAAACGGGCATTTGTTTGGTTCTCGAAAGCTGTCCTTTAGCAGTGACTTCAATAACGCATGCATAATTCATCAAAGAAAGCCGATTACAATCTTCAGTAAAAACAAAGAACCTTTCTTCAAAGGAAGTCAGTACCAAATTAAATAAAATCAATGGAATCTGATGGATTGTTTCATTTTCCAACGTGACTGGAACATGTTTACTGTGCCGTGAAAGTTTCCTTTTTACAGGAAAAAAGTTCATGCTTACGAACTCTACTGATGGCACTTAAAACGCAAACTTTTACCAACTTGGAACTTACTGAAAAGTAAATGTGCTTCATCATTCGTTACGTGATTGTGCTATTTTTTTTCCCCACTAAACTGTGACAAAATTATTGAATATTTTAAATGTGTGTGTGTGCATAGTTTTGATGGAATTACTTGTATTGTGGATTCAATGTATGTGACGTGATTTGCGAGTGAGTACACGGTGTTGATACTTTATTCATTGCTATACATTAGAAATGTATATATAAACAGTATACATGTATATGTACCAATGCGTGGTTCTCTGAATAAAGTAAAGTATTATAAATACCTTCTCTGTTTTCACTACAGGTGTATTTCTCATTTAATATGCATCGATTTAAGATGATAACTGTGCCAATGAAGCACGTATTTTTGCGCCAGCATTAATTTCCTATACCCCCCTGCACATTTTTCAAGTACATGCATCATTTTCTTCAGCTAACTGACCTGGTTGCTTATAACACTGTTCGGTCTATAACGCGGTCGGGTTCTATGGCTCCCAACTACCGTGTTATAGCAGGGTCACACTGTATTTACATTTCTACAGCTTTTAATTGGCACCAAATAACTAGTATGGAGCTAACATGCCATTAAACCCTGATACATATATACATATATCACCATGTGCATTAAGGTTTTACTTACAACTGATTTAATTGCCTTAATGATCTAATTAATACAAATTAATATGAAAGTACAAAGATATGAATGAACTGACATAGGAGCAGACTGAGAAAGTAAATATAGGAATAAATAAATAAATGTACAAGAAAAGCAACAGATTAAATTAACGCAATATATGAATAAAAATAAACAAGAAGACAAAGAAGTAAATAGTATAAAATTATACAATCAAATAGAAAACAGTATGTTTTCACTTACAAAATAACCCACTGTTTCATATGTGTAACAACAGTGAAACTGATAAGTGAAACACAATTTTGGGTATAAATTATAAGAACTACATGAACAACAGATGTAATCTTCCACATCAAGTGTTGTATTTAATCTGAAAATATGGTTGTTATTTCATCCTCATCTTGTTTTGTACAAATTGCAATTTAAATTTAAATTTAAGCTAGTGAGAGGACTTAGTGAAAAGACTTAATTAGTGTGTAATATGATCCAAACTGAATCAGTTTAATTTGACACTAAATTTAGAAGAAAAAGCTCCTTAGATGCAACTCAGACAGGCTGTTGTTTAATTGTATCCCTTTCTCTCTCTCTCTCTAGATGATTCACCAGGAAAAAGTTCAAAAAACAACCCTCAGTCTGTTGCACAAAGACATTTCATCTTAACTTGATGAACAAGTTAGTTTGGTACTATTTGCTTACCAATCACTCTTTCCCAATCTGTTGCAAGAATATTTTTCATGTCAGACTGCTATTTCCTAAACAGCACTGTTTAATAAAATGACATTTATAAAACAAAGTTCTTCAAAGTACTGATGTGGCCATAATGTATGTCCATGCAGCACCATTTTCATTTACGACCAAGCAGACACCATGATAAGTCTTTAGGTCAGAACCCCATGCTGATATGAGTTTCCATTCAAGGGAAGTAGCAATAACAAGATTTTCAAGATGGTTGTCATAATGGTCATATTGGACATTAGGTAAGAATCATTTTCAGTGATAAACAACCAGACATCATACAATGTCTTTCAGTGAAAACTACATGTTCATAAGTGGAGTAGCCATACCAAAATTTTCATGTCCAAGCAGAACTATTTTATATAGGACCAACAAAACAAAACGATGATAAGAGCTGTTCCAGTGAAATATATACCCCCCAGGGGGAAGGCACTTTCAAATTCAGCCAACCCACAACAGAAGCAATTTAAAAAAATTAAGATCCACCGTCAGATATGTTTTAATCGAGAAACACTGCCCCCTACAGAAGCATATTTTTTTTTTTTACATAATTTCTGGCTATGGGTTAGTGGGTGGTAGAAGCGATTTTAATATTGGGTTGGGGACAGAAGCGATTTAAATGACAGCTGGCTGGAGGTAATCTACTGAATTCTTATAGATCATATAAACTACTGCATATTTTTATTTGTATTCATTCATTATAATCAATCTTTTGTCCTTTTGATTGTCTGTCAGCCATTTATGTCAGCCATGTATGTCTCTGATACTGTGAAATCACAAATTTTCTTGGTGGCTTATTATTTGTAGATGTCATTGATCAGTCCCTTAATACCTATTAATTTAATGTCCATGAATATAGATTTTATATTAGGGATTTCTATTCTAATACAGAAATCATGAATTTGTATCCTTACTAAACTGTGTGTTTACTAAAGTGATCACTATGTTTTTCTATTTTTCTTTGTTCTCAGGCATGCAGCTTTTGATTAGAATATTAGTTAAATCTTGCATTGCTTTAAATGTGTGGTCAGATGCTATGATTCCCTTATTATTTTTTTCAATAAATGTTTTGGTAAACTTATAATACATGATTTGTCAGAAAAATCATTAATGCCTGCATTATTTCTGCCTACTTTTACACTATCATTTCTTGTAAGAACACATATTT
>JAECUM010075500.1:0-16707 GCA_016617855.1 Megalonaias nervosa | reverse complement strand
AGAGGAGAGAGAGAGAGAGAGAGAGAGAGAGAGAGAGAGAGAGAGAGAGAGAGAGAGAGAGAGAGAGAATAGGAGGGGATAAGGTGTTAGCTGACTTTTCGAAAAGTAACAAAAGTATCACTTAAACTGATATCCAAATGCACCACTACATACATGTACTATTGTAAGAACACATTTTATGTAAATATTGCCACAGACTTTATACTGTGATGATTCTTTTGTATTATGATATATCCGTTTAACACAAATTATTCCATAGATAAAGTTATCATCTATGTGCATAGTCTCATGCTGATAACAGGGACAGTCCAACATCTTGATGTCAAAAGCCTTTATACCAAGTTTGATCAATCATCTGTCAAACACATTCATTAGAGTGGTACAAAAGATATGCATTGGTCTCACTCATAATACAAATGATAAAACACCATGAGACGATTTTCATTTTTACCAAGATTGATTAAAACTTGGTGAAAAATAAAATCTCTTGACAAGACGTTCAGCCAGTCATATGCAATTATCTCATTAATACACACATATTATGCTAATAATAAAATACCAATATACAATTAATGATATACGCCTATTTACCAAGTTTGATAAAACTATTATCTTAAATAGAGTTACTAAAGTACTGAGAGACTTCGCCAATCATAAAAAATATGACTTAGTTAGTGTGCAAGGGTCTCGTTCATACGTGTACTCATCTAAGATCTTGACGATTTAAGCCTATTTACCAAGTTTGATCAAATCTAGTTTAGAGATACTGTATTTAAAATGGTAAACAAGCTCAACCAACCATATGCAAGTTCACATTGTTAATATGAGTAGAACCTGAATATTAATAAATCCACGCTATTTCGTTGACATAAAACTCTATTCGACGTATTATTGAAATCATATTAAATAAACACGAATTGAAGAGTGGTCACACACCCATCCAATTAGATGCAAGTTTACTTCATTAGTATGCATAGATCTAAATAAATTCTAAGTCCATCCGAGGTTATTTTAGAATATCTCTGTAGTTCGATAATGGTAACACGCTCGGTCAATCAGATGCAAGAATACCTCATCAGCATTCATTTTCGAGTTCTTCCAAGATCTTGATGACATAAGTATACATTACCAGACTGATCAAATCTGATTAAAAAAACACCCTGAAGAGTTGTACAAGTGCAGCCAATGCGATCCAATATATCACTATTCAACACTGATTGCATGCTTAACGAAATTGTACCCGAACTTGATGATATTAGCTTATATTTTAAATTTTAACAAAGTCGGGCCAGAAATGTAGTTCCCGGAGTCTACCAATCAGATTCAAGATTAATTCATCAGTACAGGGGAGCTTGCTCATTATCCAAAGTATAAACGATCCCGACACTATAAGACTATAGTTTTAAGTTTGATGAATATTGGGTCCGAAATTTAGTTCCCTATGCGGAAGCAAATTCATTCGTCATTCAGTTGGCACACGTTCTTGATCATACATGTATATTAGATCTAGGTGCCACGAAAAAGTTTGTACTGCTGTATAAAATGGTCCGTTCTTTAGAGTAGATGAATTTCCTATTTGTCAACTAAAACTTATAACTATATAGCTATAATAGCATGATTGAGCTTACATTAGAGCCAATGCCCTGCGAGAGACATTGTGCTGACAATATAGACCTCGGTGACAGACAGGTAGTCTTGACACTGAAGATCACAACTTAGTAGCTTCACTTTTGATATAATTGGCAGGGAAACTTCTGGTGGAATGCTAAAATCCGAACATCATATTTATCAGAGACGGTCATACAGTATTAAACACAATGACTTCAGAAACAAGACAATATTTAGTGGACTAAATAAATTACGTGAATATCAAAGAGAAAATAACTGCTCTCTTGAAGATTTTAGGATGATTCTGGCCTTAGAATGGAATAGATACACGCAGCATCTTAAACCAGCAAAAAACTACATTTTACATTTTTCCCTTATTTTATCAATAATATGTTCCAAACTTTGTATTTGGCCCGGATATCTTTAACAACATTACATTCGGTTTCCATGGGGTGAGCGTGACACTTGTCAAACACATTAATAAAGATTCACAGAAATAGGCATATTTGTAATAATTGAAATTAATTTGTCACAAATACGAATCGCAAGCAAAATGAAAGTTGAAAACATGTTGCAATTTTATTCAGAAAATCAAAACATGACTTTATTTCGTAAATGCTCAACAAAATCCATCGGGAATTTCCGTACATTCTTAACTGTCCAAAACTACCGAGGTACTGGTACAATTGAAATGTATCGTGTTGCGTACTACGGCAAAAATACCAGAGTAAACGGCTATACCGCTAAAACCGCGCCTCTATTTTTAACTTAGTGTTGGCAATCTACGGTTAATTATGCCGGAAGCTGGATGTGGTAACTTTTGATTGCAGCTACTTGGATTTCGGAATATATTTTCACATAGCAACGATTTCTGAGCATTTGTAGTTTCTTACTGATAATAGCGGCAAGTGCGAAATTCGTTGGACTTTTCATTTTGAATGGATGTGAAAATATCAGTCTGACATCTTGATAGTCTCGCAAGGCTGCAATCATTGATCTGTTTCTTACTTTAACATAACGAATTGTAGACTTTATATTGCTTTCTCTGTTGCTATATCTAAGCCGTTCTTCATTGCGGTGGGTTCTATGCACGCATACATAGTCTGGATCAAGTCCTAGTTTTGTCGCCGAGAAATTATTTTACCACCACATCTAAACAATCCTCATTTATGTAACACCAAAATATCATAATGTTCCGTCTCCGTCGTTCTTCAAGGTCGATTGACTTGTAAGCGAATCGTTTGATCCCATCTGAGTTAAGTCGGCAATATCACTTTCAAACATGCTCCACAGCAGAAATCCGTTGACCGGCATGTTTGTATTTTTGTAAATAAACACAGATTCTAGTTTCTTGTCCATGCCAAGAGTCTTAAAATGGTCAAAGAAATGTTACTTACTAGCTGGTGAACCCATTGAGGTTTTGGCTTGTCTCTTACAATATCCCTTTTCAGACACATCATGTACAATTCGTGGCTTCTGCCTCTAAACGACCGCACTCAAAATCCTACAGCATTGAAATTATCAGCCATCCTCGAATGTTCAGTTCCCGCAAATTAAGTCTACCAGAAACTATTACTCTGTATTCAGTTACACATCTTACTACCATCATGTTGTGACGTCACCCCAATCAAATCACTATACGCCATGAAGGACTATAATGGAACAATTCATTTAATTTGAAATGTCCATGCGTAGGATTATTTGATTTCCTGTATCGAGCGCTCGCCAGGAATAAATTCAATGGGCTGATCATAGCATACGCTCGTTGAATAAAGCACATACAAAACTCCTATCGGTATTGGAATGATAGATTTGTTTTATATTTCTCCTGATGAGAGGTAGTGAGAATAAAACAAAATGTGCATGCTCATTACACAACAAAGCAAACACGCCTGTGAACATAACACAGAAAATTTGTATTGGCGGTAGATAGTATGTAATGTTTAATGGTACGGAGAAATGGAATAGTGTTGTTTATTGCACTGAATGTTTGCATGGTGTGCATTTTTGCTTTTCTTAATATTTGTATGTTTCACACTCACACCCATCTAGTTTTTAGTTGCGTCTTGTAAATTGTTTTATTATGTCCTTATTGGCTCTTATAGAAACCTGTCTATTTGACTTAACGTCGTCATGACTAAGTTTTCATGGTCCCCACCTCGCTCTTAAGGCGCATGCAACTCTGTTCGTACGATGCTTTTAAGTGTTTAATGACATAAGGTGCTTCCGCTTACGTTGACTTATCATGGATGTTGGATAAAATGTTACTCTCGGTCACCATGTAATCGTAAGTTACGATGCGTTCTCACGATGACCGCAAATCTCAGAAGTCTTAAAATGATGGCCTCAGAACCGGTAGTCAAATGTGAAAATGGTGACTAATTTTGGGAATTGTAAGATTTTGCCGTTGAGGCATATTAAATGTGGATATTCTCTGATTCTTTTGCACAAAATCAGATGATAAATTTAGTTAACAACAGTTTCTATCCGTAAGATATAAGTCCTCTAATAACCTTGTATATAACGTGAATGGAAGCATTAGTTTGATTTATGTTTGGAAGATATGTTTACAAAGTTTTCAAATAAAAAATAAAGGTGGCTTTACAAAGAAACAAAAAATAACATATCCATCCCTTCCCCTTCCTGCTCCCCGTCCTCCTTTCCTATAAAACATTTCCCTTCCTATTCCCATCCCTCCATCCACCTCCCACTCCACCCATGATTAGTCAATGACAGTTTATAGCAAAGGAACACTATTCAACCATAATTTACACCTGCATTTCTCGCGTCCAAATGTCAGTTTTGGCACCAAGTGACGCTCACAGTGCAAACACAAACCCTTTCCCCTAGTAAAACTTCTGATAACATGTGTACTAAGCATCTTTATGCAGTTCAAAATAGTTGCCATCCAAGCAGCTATTTAAATATCCTACTTGCCTTTAATCCACAAGTCTACTGCTATATGTGGCTAGCTTTCCTACCCAGGTGTCAACATACTGCGAAGTTACCATTGGAGTTGTTAGTGCTTCATATCGGTTTCAAGAACAACACAACCCCAAAACACCTAATTCACAAATATATCCACATCTTTAATTATTAAACAATAGTATCTACAACAACAAATCACACCATAGCCTTAAAGAGTTCGGCAAAGGTGTAACGTGGCCCTCATAGTGAGTCTACTGGCAACTAAAGAAAACAGTTCAAAGTTAACCTCTTGCAATTATTCAGTGGCCTAAGAAAATAAACTCTTGAGATGGCAAGTATCATTTGTTACAATGTACATGTAGACTTCTGAATATATACGTTTCTTATCCAAATTCTATAGTTTGAGAGAGCTCCATTATGAATTGTATACCATCTTCTCTCTTCGAAGGTGTAGACCTGGTGCAGTTTAGCTCTGGCTTAAGTTTATTTAATCCCTTCATACCTTACAAGGTTCAAACCAAGCCTTGTTCTGTAGACGCACACGTATATACCGTAATAAAGTATTCAACGGCGACAGCAATGTTAAATAAATGCTATTTTCTTTTTTAATCAATGTAATAATTAAAATATTCAGATGATAAGTTTTATATCATGTCAGTGAATACAAAAATAATAAAAGGATACAAAATAACACTAATAAAAACATAATTATGTGATATAGTGGATAATATATATTTTTTCTTTTTTATAGTATATCTTAAACATTCCACAATAATGCAATATGAACAGATGTCTTAACCATCGAAATATGATTGATTATTTTTCAGATAGCAGTTAAAATACCGGAAATTTGATTAAGACTTAGAAGTATCATGCAATGAAGACGTCATCGTCATTATTATTACATAAGTAGTAGTATTACTGTTGTTGTAAATATAATATAAATATTTCCTATATAAGTGTAAATGTATGATAAATATATAAATGTGACTAAGTTACTTCTTTTTTCAAAATTTGATTAAATTGTTTAATTTTAAAACTATGACAAAACTATCAGCTATTGTTTCACAATAGTATTTCTATTTTAGTTGTATTTATCATCAATCTGGTAGTAAACCTTAACATCAGTTGAATTTATAATTTCTTACTTTGATTCTGTATGCATATATATATTGTTATGTCTGCGTTCTATTTCAACAACAACAACAACAATAATACTAATAATAATAATAATAATAATAATAATAATAATAATAATAATAATAATAATAATAATAATAATAATATATTATGTTTATGTCACTTGATCTTTAAAATATAATAAAATTATTGACCGTTTAATTGATAAGTAATTATGGATTTTCACAAATGTTACAAATCCATTGTTTTTTCATACTACATTATTTTTAATGTGTTGCATGTAATATGAAAATCAATAAAGACTATGCTCTGCTTACACTAATGTTTTAAAATTCAAAGAAATTTCTATCCTTAGCTTCATCCTAGATATTTTCATTCTACTGTTCAAAGCGGTTTGAATACTGCTCAGTGTAGATGTGTAGATGTACCGACTTTCAGATTTGCTAGTGTGCGCATAAAAGTCACAAGAATATACCTAGAAATCTAGATTTGACTTCTCCGTCTACTGTAAACAGCATTTCTTTAGCATTACACTCGCCGTTTACGGTTTTATTTTTCAAATTACATAAGGGTGAACTGATGCACCTGCGTCACAATTATAGTTTTTTTTATATCTACTGACAAAATAATAAAACGTCATCCATCGATGCTACAAATTTATCAAAGTAATATGCATTTTAATATATTATCTAGACGTAAACTGTAATCGGCCATAAAGCCCCAAGCCTTTGTCCAGGTATTCTTGCTTCCGACTATATAGCGGGTACTTTGGTATCGCGGTTCTCCATATTTTGGATCTTTCTGCATAGCGCCACCTATTATGCACTTATGTACTCTTGTTCAACATAAGTTGCTACTTCTGCATCATTATATGATTTGGGAAAAATGTCGGGATTGCTGGTGAGTAAACTATTTTAAAGGTGTAGTCATGAATATTAATGTTTCCAAATATGGCCGTACCCCATTTCTCACATTATAATCCATATCTTCCTAATATCTACATCATTGTGACAAATAGGTCCATCAGTTTGTCTTCTTATTAATTCCAATGATTTTATGCAAGTGTCTGGTCAGACGATTATCAAATTTGTATAGAAGCAAGAGATCAAATACATGGTAGTAGGGGTCAAAACGTGAAGAATTCTAATGGAGTTGTGTAAACAGTCAGCGGTTGACGTGTATTTTCATGCACATGAAGTTGGACCTATTTTTACTTACTATCCCGTAGCAGCTCCCACGTCACAGGCGGTTACAGATGCATTGCTTTAATTATCATTATTAACATTTTGTGTAGTATTAACATATTTTGATTGATCATGGTCTCATTATTACATATTTGCATTTTCCTTTGTCAACCCTAAAATGTTAAGCCACGAGCTGTCCAAAAAATTCAAATCTAGAAATAACCTGTCTCCGACTTATGAAGATCAACAGTTTTCTTCTCAAAAGAGGGGACCTGGCAGAAATTTAAACCGTGAAAACATCTTTTATAATACCTTAAACTAACTAAATTTAAGGTATTCATATATTTTGTACAAGTAAATAAAAAGACATGTAAAAGATATATTCAAATTATTTTCTAGGTAGAGTAATCTGGGGTAAATCGTCACCGACTGTGCATTCGAATTCACATTGCTATGAGTTACCCCCAAATAGAAGTACAAATCCGGTCGAGAAAAAGCAAAAGTGTGTTACTATCCACTGTTTTAATGTCACCGTCCTTGATCCTAGAAACTAAGCAGGCAATTAATGACTGAGACAATACTTAAGCATATTTCATCAAGATGGCGAAGGGCTGAGTCGAATTTATAACTCTATAGGCTAGCGCTACCAACCAACAAAGTAGCAGCGCAGAAGTTTATGACTCTTCACCTGTCGATCGGTTGTTTATAATTACATATCTGGTGAAGGACAAGTTACAAAACTGGTGTATGATGTGCCGATTTTGGTCCAAACGTTGATATACATATGAAGTGTGACTTATTTTCGAATCTGTTCGAATGGCGTAAGCAACTGTAACTTTTTTTCTCTAAGAACTTTTGGGGTTAATAAAATAGTAATAAATTTAATTGTCTTTTACTTTGGAAATATACTTTTTATCAGGCAACAATAAATGAAATTGTCATTTACTTTTGGCAATATACCTTTCTGATGCGGCTTATTAAGTTTTCAAGAATAATATTAAATGGTGTGACGACAGGCATGGCATTTCTCTCTCATGTCAAAATTTGGCATTGGCAAAGTTTCAAGTAAAACAAATAGATTTGGACATTCGGGTTTGTTTCATTTTCACAGCCAGATACATATAAGACATACCTAAATTCAGAGTTTCCGGCGATTCATTAGCGGCGATTGTTCAACGTTAATATATTCAGTAGCTATTTCCTGAATGTTGTCTGTCATTGCCTCTTCAGCCTAGTATGTCAGTCTTACACAGCTAATTGAAGTTTAATTTTATGTAAAGCACAACAGTTAGTGTGTTCTTTAAATTCGTTTACTTATTTTGAAACGAGAGTTAAACTTATACTGAGACGAGATACACTAGATTTGGAGTATCTGCTTCGCATAAATATCCACAATTCCATGCAAAACATTATCTCATTAAATAAATAAATAAATAAAAACGACCTGATTTGATCTCTCGATCTATTCTTATTTTTCAGAAGAATATTAGAGTTGTCCCACCTTGCTTGGGAATAAGAGGCAAGGGATAGTTTCGTAAATTGGACCCTGTCAAATTTCTTAACCTGAGGCTCAGATGAGACTTTCTCAGCTATTATTATTTAGTAATTAAAGATATGGATATATTTTTGAAATAGGTGTTTAGGGCTAGTGTAGTTGTTGAAAAATGAAGTGAGACATGTACACCTCCCATAGTTACACTGCAGTATGTAGATGGTGAAATACCAATAATCGGCTAGGAAGAAGAGCTAGCCCCCCTCCCCCCAGCAGTAAACATGAGGGCTCAGGGCAAGTCAGATATCTCAAAAATGGCTTGAATGGCAACTACTTTGAATTGCATCTACCTGTCAAGTATACATTGTTTTGCAGAATTACCACGTAGGAAAAGGGTTTGTGTTTGCACTGTGAGCATCTTCTGGTGTCAAAAATGACCTTCGGACGTGAAAAAATGCCGGTATAAATTTGCGATTGGGGTAAACTCTTTCTCTATGAACTACTATTTACTTCTCTGGTCAAGTGGATACTATTCTTATAAAATCTTTTAATATAGGTATCCAGAGTATGGACCTTTTTGACCTCACTTGTGTCTTTTATTGTTTAATGGTTTTTATACTAGACCGATGAAAGCCGTTCAGCGATCGTTTCTCGCAATCATCTGATTTAAACTTAAAATTAAATGTATGTTAATACAGAGCAAATAGCAAGCAAAATACATATATACTGTCTTGAGGGAAATGTCTTTATTAAGTTATTCGTTGATCGCGTATTTGAATACAATACATACCACAGTACTCCGAGCAAAATTGCGCTAAGAATTACTAAGAGGACCTTATCATTAGCGCCCCGTCTTCCCGGGTTTCATCTATTAGCATGATTTGGCATACATCCATAAAATTTAATAGCTGACCACTAGGTATCCACCCCCCTCCGAAATTACTTTTGCTGGCACCCCTGCAACTAAGTGCTACTAAGTGGAACCAACTAGTCAAAAAAGCACTTCTTACAGAAAATACAAAGAAAATTCCTGCAAAACACTGATAATTTTTATAAATAACGATATTTTCAGCGATATGTGTTACATTCAAATTTTACAAAAGTCAATCTTTACATATCACGGTTATGCTAAGTGATCTTGGAGTTCACTACCAATGATTAAGAAACGGAAATGCATTTTCTTTTATCTCTGTCTCCACGTATAAACGAGATCTTACTTTAAATTAAGATTGATTTTAGGAAAATGATATAGCCATTTCATGAATACAGCAATAAATTATTATTTTAAAATGGACATATAGTTCATAAAACGGCGAAACTACTTTTCTACATATATTTTCCCTTCTAGGGATCTTAAAAATAAAACATACAATTTAAAATGAATTCAAAATTTTTAGAATTTGTCTCATTATAAGTAGATATATATTAGGGTTGCTAAACTCATAAAATTCATATTTCTTGTGACTCCCAGTGTAATGTGTAGTCTGTTCAATGAATAGCATCAGCCATAAGTCCTAAAGACCATGTAAGCTCACTCAAGTGCGATTAAAGATTATTTGTGATCATTTTCTGATTACAATACAGGAAAGGGCGTTAGAATAACGCGTATGTGAATAACGTTCCTAAATTATAAATATTTACTTGCTCCGGTTTGCTTACATAGCTTCTGTCGTTATACATTGACTGTAAAATAATATTTTGAATGAAACTATATCTCAGTAGCTGACCTACTAATTGGTTGTGTACACGTACGGAACATATAACCACACTCTTCTTAAGTGAAGTATCAGAGCAATAACGGCGCTTATAAAACTTTCATTGATTGTAGATGATAATGCATGCAGTCTTAGTCCACTTTATGCAAGTAGTTGTTTTTCCTTGATTTTGTATTCTCTTGTATAATGACAAAAATTACTTTTATCCTTAAAAAGTAAAAAGATATTTTCATTGTATTTTCTTTATTAAGTGTGTTGATGACTATTTAGTACATCTTAATGATTCTTGGTGTCTCTTAGTACTTCCTACTCATCTTAGTAGTTCTTAGCAGAATTTACCAGGACCGCCTGTCCTTGGATCGGCGACGTAAGTGAATTAAAAAAGGAAACCTAGATTCCTTTACAAAGTTATCATTAAATGAAATATTAAAGGAGGTACCTGAAGAGAGAAAAACAAATTTAGAGTGTCACATGAGTCTTACGTTCGGTATTTGTCCTTGCCTAACATGCTCTTCCCCATTTCACTGCAGGTAGGGATCCGAATCTTGTATGACGTAATGACATGAAAATAATATGCCTTTACGTCGTTGACACCGATCAGATCATCGCTTGGCCATTTCAGTTAGGTCATGAAATCAACCTTTAATGCACTCAAGTCACAATTATCTTTTCCTGTATAGTTTCTACATTTGTTTCGTAGCACTGAACTTTATACTGAGTCTAAATCCTAAGAAATGATATGTTAATCTTGAATACCTTCAAAAATGAACCCACGGTTAAGTACTTGCCATAGGTTATCCTGCATATTTGTATACGCTCGGTTGTAAAAAGAAAGCACCGTGCAATGAATTACACGTTTCTCTTCCGGTTCAGAATCAATACCTACATTAGTCACTGTGTACTGTAGCCGATACACATACAGATAATCACACCATAATAATCAAATGCAAACTAATAAACAATTACCTTTAAATCAATACCAATAATGTTTTCATCTAATTCTTGTATCACCGCCAAACTGAAAGAGGTAAACTATTCTAAAAGTAGACTGGGACAATATTTGTTGGAACTGAAACGGATGTAAGAAGTGTGACCTGAGTCCGGATATAATTCGTCGCCATCAAGAACTATATTCTGAAGTACTTTCTTTTGGAGTTGGGGTTGGATTCAGAGTCTCCTTTGACCCCTTCCATCAGATGTTAGATAATTTGATATTTATGACATCCCAACATACATGTCAAAATATATAAATGTGTGGAAAGGGCCCGAGCAAAGTCGGACTAGCAAAATTCAAAAGGTTTTATATTTACTTATCCCCACACCAACCAAATGCAGTAATATGGGTTTCTTAAAGAAAAATAGAGGAGAATTTTGAGTCAGAGTAAGGAAATATATTGGAGCGTAGTCCTTCGTATGTTGTAAATAGGGTGTACCTGTTCAGATTGTCGTTTTCATGTTTCCATTAGATCCGTCCATAGGCCAGAGTTGTACTACAAAAGAGGATTGTAGCCCCCTCCTCTGGCATTACACATCTTACTGGTTTCCACGGCCATCGGGAAAGTTTGGAACGATTATAGTTATGGACAAATATGTTTTGTTTTGTTTTCTTTTCTTTTCTTTTTCCACGTGAGTCCTGTGCGATATTTGCTGTAGACGTTACATTGATTTGGTTTTACCTTACGGACCTAAACTTTCATTCATGCAAGTGAATCTCAGATCGCACATAGGAAGCATAAGAGAACTGCTATAATTGTATAAGGTTATATCACTGGCCAATGTGATATATACATTCCAAACGTGTTTGCTATTCACTACAGTATCAAGAATAAAGATTAGATTAGGTTTATTTTCCCTTTCATTAAATTCTCTGTACTGTATGACCACAGTCTGGAGAAGGAGCAAAAATGCAATTCGTTGGCTGGTCTAACCTTGGAAAAAATTGTATTGTATGCACAGTGGGACCAGATGTAGATCCATTTCGTTAGATCTGAGAATGTCTCAAAATGCACTCTCTCTCGTTCTCTCTCTCTCTCTCTCTCTCTCTCTCTCTCTCTCTCTCTCTCTCTCTCTCTCTCTCTCTCTCTCTCTCTCTCTCTCTCTCTCTCTCTCTCTCTCTCATTTTGATACTTAAGTGATTGAATAAACATCACGAAGCGAACACTTCAATAATAGAGCTAGCGATAGAGGGAATGACACCGACCACAAATTGCACAAATTCAATTGGTAACATAGAAGTCATATATCTAATCGTTTTTAAGACACAGACGGTACATTTGTACACAAAATTTAATACGTCGGTTAATTTATAACTAATCAGCGTGACTCTGATAAGTATTGTTTCTGACAACGAACTGGTAATTAGGATAGCCCGATTTATATACGTGGGCACGATTTCACTCTAAGTACATCCTAGGCGTTTCAGACGTGTCCCTGACGACGTTGGTGTTTCCAGTCGAGTCCTTTGCTTTCTTGTCACCTTTGGACATGCAATAGTATGCAGGGAACATGGGTGTCGCCAATGCTTGTGATATATTACCAACTGGCTACTGAACAATTACAACAGTGGAATCAAATTGTCTAATGAATGTGTGTTCCCACTCCCACTCGTTCCTAATATCCACAATATGCTGGCTATTATAACCTGGTACCGTGGTATCGTCAAGTGCGTGGCTCCTTTGCCACCTGACGCCTCACTAAAGTAGTGTGTTTTGCGCACATTATGTATAAATAACTCTAACGCAAGTCAGGTCTCATTTGACATTCCATTTGCTACAGTGGAGTCTCTTGGTTTTCACCTTGATTCACATCTTCACAACGCTGGAAGTAAGAAGACTGCACATAACTAACTAATTGTGTTCAGATCGACATTATTATCTAAGAGTTTTATTCAGAGCCCTGTGGTCAAAACTACTGCAAAATCAATAACAGCAGAAACTAACTTAATCTTTCACATTTTCAAAATTTAAATAAGAGCGTGCAGACAAAATGTATGATCTGAGTTAAATAGCAGGGTCTGAATCCGGCTTGATTAAATTTTTTAACATTACGAATCTCTAAAATGTTCTTAGGTCTATTTGTTCAGGTACAAATGTAAAATGTTTATTATAACAGCTAAGAATATATCTATAAATATCAGCTGAGAGTGCGTCCCTTTTATCTTATGTTATGGTCTAATTATTCCTTCATGCCAAGCGTCAGGAACCAGACCAGTGTCAATATTATTTTGAAAAACAAGCATATATTAGAATCAGCATATCACAGTTAGATTTTATAAATTCGTTTGATAGATTATTATACCATGTTGTTTTTTATTCTTAAGATGTTTAACTTAACTGCAGAATTAAGTAGTACACAAATGGCACCTATTGGAATATTTTGTTTCATCTCCAGGACCAATTATTCAATATTATTTACAAATTTTCTTATTTTCAAAATGCAAAGAATTGCCCGAGTTAATTATTTTTATTTTCTGCTCACTTTCTCAGTAATTTCCAACATTTCCTTGCCTTATGAATTTTCATTTTTATCATGTTTTGCGTTGAACTGTTTTATTTGTTTAGGAAATCACTATTTGAGGGTCTTCTTTGGCTTATTGTATTGTATTCATCCCTTTACAAGATAAGTCCTACTTTTGTGTTTGGTTGCAATTGTGTATTTTTCTTGCTTGGTGATAGTTTCTACGTTCCTTTTGGCATTTAGCTCCAAAGCATTGTTTGCTGTTTTCATTATATATATGACTGCTATTACTTGTGACAAAATCTGTTACAGCGGAGTCTTTAAATAATGATGCGATCGACGAATACAGCATGTTGATGCCAAAATTATAGATGTATTAGATATTATTCTATGCACCCCGTGTCGTCTTTAGTATCATTTAAAGTTTACCGGTATCAGTGTAAAACACATCGATTTTATTTCTTGCTATCTTTGTTCCTGTGATGGGGTTTTATCATCACGATATAAAATTTGCTTGATTTTATTGTAAAAACTGAATGTGGTAATTATCAATGAGTGACCGTCAGTGAAACGTGGGTCAAGTTCATGTATGCAGAAAAAATTACAAACATATTTTACAGTGTTAGTACAGGGTATATAATAGTCAATAATTGAAGTATTTCGGAAACTTGTAGAACAATTAAATATATAGTAAAAACGCCTTCCTTTTCTTGACTAAATGGTAATAAACAAAGCATCCGAAAGAAGCAACACCATCAAGTTATGTAAAACTTAGCAAATAATTTAATTATTAAATTTATAACATTAAAATTTAAGAGGAATGTACAGTATTATGGATTATAGTAAACATAATACTAAGAAAGCTCAAAAGATTCGTGTGATCCAAATGAATTCCAGAAACTCAAATGTACTGGTCTGTCAAAAGCCTTGTTGTATCAGAATGGCATTGTCCAGAACTCGTTTGAATAAATTCACAATAGTCCCAGAGTAATATTTTACTCCAAATCACACCAAACTACCTATTTCTATATCCTATGCAATCTACTGGCACTATTAATTCACCTTTATGCATAAATTAGCTATCTAATATATTATTTACAGGTGATCACTACAATTTACAGTCATGAACAAAAACTATACAAAATATAGATAAAGTCATGTACAGAAAAGATGCACAAAAACTAGATATACATAACAATACGTCCTTCAGCAATTGTTCAGCATTATTGATTTGATTTCCCGGTCTAGTGTTACTCGTCTCAAAAGCATTCATCGATAAATTTCTTGGTGACACTGAAAAATGCAGTGTATTCTTCACCAAAATTGACGTGTTTTGGAAAGAATTAATCTGTTTCTAAACAGTCAGTTACGTTCTGGTTTCTGACATTAAGGTCTCCAATTAAAATCGTATTTTTTCCTGTTAGGAATTTTGGATGCAAACATGCCAACTTTATCTTTAGTAGACAATACAACTTTTATCTGATGGAGGAACATAATGGTCCACAAAATGCAATTCTTAGTCAATCTGAAAAAGTTTTAGTGACCTGAAATCAACGTATGTAATCTAAATCAGATTTAATAAATCTAACAAATGGAGCAATATAATTCTTTACAAAAGCGCCCAACCGGCCATTGGAAAGGTAAAGCTTTGTTTCAACCAAAAGTATATCAGCGTAAAAGATTTGTATCAACATTTACCTTTAGGGTATGCAGCGTCTTTCGACAACATTGCTCCAAGATCCTTCCCCACTGCATCCTCGATAAAATGGTCATCTTCTGCACGTCGACATCACTTTCCACACTGATGTGTTGAGGTCGGACGTTTATAATTTAAACGATTCCAGTTGCTACAAATTGTGGTTTGTCGTAAATATCCTTACCGCTAACATCTCTCGTTACAGAACTATTTCCGTGACTCGGCAGGCTTAAGTGCCTTTCTACTTTATCTCGCACACTTAGTTACCAAAGGACCTTTTTACGATAATGTTGTGCAGTCTAACGATGTGTTACCAGTCTGGAAGGGCAGTTGTGCCCGTTATACAGTCCACAGGTAATTCCACCGGAAACTGGGAGGAAACGTTTGATTCCGGTTTTGGTTCACTATTCAACGATTAAGAGTATCTGCAATTTCTTGAAGTTAACCACGACTAACGAAAAATTACATCGATCCGTTTATGTTTCTTACTCGATTTAGGTCTTGACTACACCTTATTATTAGACCTCTAATGTGTGACTTCCAATCAAGATGTTCATGGAGCAACATTCCTAGGAAATGTGATTATTTAGCAAATAATATGGAAGCGTTTGAAGGAGACGTATTGGGTATGGTTTTCCCTTTTAGTGAATGAAGAAAACAGCATTCTAACCGTTTGCTTAGTAGGTCTTTTATTGCCACATTTGTCTGCTCATTTGCAAATTCCATTTAGACTTGTTTGTAATTTGCTGATAGTGGTATAACTTTTAGGGTCTCTTGATTTCCATATTCCCCTGTCATCAGCGAATTGTGAGAGATATATTGTTGTGGTGTTGACAGACTTTCGTGAGTCATTAATCATGACGTTGAATAGAGTGGGGATTAGGACTCTCCCTTGTGGGGTGTCATTGTCTAATTTGTAAGTGTCTCCTATTCTAGTTTAAATCTGTCTTCCTGTTAGGAAATGGGATATCCAGCGCTCCATCCGGCCTGTTATTCCATATTGATTCAATTTTGGGATAAAGCCTTGGATCCAAACTAGGTCAGATGCCTTTTCCACGTCAATGAAGACTGCAATTAGGTGTCGATCGTGTTTGCGCCTAACGTGTAATGCGAGTTTGATGCTGGATTCCAATCCATCAGCTGATCTATGGCTGACCTCTTGTTTCTGAATCCTCTTTGGTTCTGGGAGATAATGTGGTATTATTTTAGATTGTTTATCAAAATTTCCATTATTTTAAAATTTTCTGATCAATGAACAACTGCGGTCATTTACGTTCAAGGTTAGTCTGATGTTTCTGAAATTCCATGATGTGGTTGCTATTACTGATCTTCCTTGCGAAATATTTAGAATTCAAGTTCTCTTTACCCATCCTGGGAATTTTGATGATGATAGGGATGCTTTACCCCTTATTGCTTTCACTTAATCCAGAACTGTTTTACAGATATATATATATATATATATATATATATATATATATATATATATAT
>JAECUM010075494.1:0-12091 GCA_016617855.1 Megalonaias nervosa | reverse complement strand
TCTATTTCAAGGTTTTAATCCAGCCCAAATTCCTTTTCTCTCATTCCACATTTCTGCGCAGTTTGTCCGTTATGCATGAGAGGGGAGGGGAGAACAGAAAGCAGAAAGGATTGTGATGAAAATGTGTACCATATTAAATTAATTTAGAAAACAGGGATTATTAATATTTTTCATTGTTATTTTCATTAGTCACTAGTGACTAATGTGTGGAAATTGATCATTCATATAGAATCAACTGTAGAAGCTCTCTAGAATGTTTATGTATGGGCATTATTGCGCCATGGGCGGATCACAATTTGATATACCAATAGTATTGGTATATCAAATTGCTTTATACCAACACTTTAAATGCATGTTATTTTTTAATGTATGTGGTATATATATATATATATATATACATATGTATATGTATGTTGGTAAATTGTGTTTCTATTTTTAGTAATGTGACCTTATTTTGAAAGAGAATGGGCATAAAATCTATATAAATTGGAATGCCTTCAAAGTATGATACTAATGGTCAAGTTTAATAAAACTGTTGCAGTTTTAAAAAAGGTGTTAAACAGATTTTATATAGTCAGTAATGGTAGCCATATTTGATGATGGATAGGTATCACTTGATAAGTTTAAAAGTCATTCATGTTAGTGTGTTCTCTCTCAAATTTGTTTAACTTCTGTTGTGAAATTTTAATAATTTCTTGTTTTTTATTCTATCTTTAGTAATGCCAGCCTTTCCTGAAAATGTATCAAAATAATTTGTACAAACTTTAAAACCCTTATGCTTGAACGCTTTATGTCAAATTTGGTGATATTCTGTTCTTGTACTTTTTGAAAAGTCATTTCAAAGTTTCTCTAATTTTAGTCATGGCTGCCGTATTTGATTGTGGATCAGCATCACTGGTACAAATTTGACAACCCTTCTTGTCTAGATACCTTCTGTCAAAGGTAAAATTCTGTTAGCAGGTTTCAAGAAGAAGTCCATGAAAGGTTTCTCCATTTTTAAGTAACAGCAGCCATATCTGAAGGTACATCAGCATCAACTGTATAAATATCAAGGATCTTTATACCAGGATGCTTTTATCAAATTTAGTTAAATTCTGGTTAGGAGGTTTTTCAGAAAATGTATGTACACATTTTTTCCAACTTTTAGTAACAAATGGCCATATTTAATGGCAGAATGGCATCTTTTGTATAAAGCTTAAAGTCCTTTTGTCAGGATACTTTCCAGTAAATTTGGTCAAATTCTACTGAGATTTCTGAGAAGTAATTTTTTCTTCTGTTTTTCATAATGGTAGCCATATTTGATGGCATATTAGCATCATTTGTATAAACTCTTTTAAAGCCCTTCTTGTCTGGATGCTGTCTGTCAGTTTTTGTGAAGAAGTCAATAAAATTATTTTGCTGTTTTAGTAACACTGCCCATATTCAATGCCAGATTCACATCATTTGTAGAAAGTTTATAGGCCTTTAGCACATTTTGAGAAGAAGGCATTTAAGTTTTTTTTAAACTTGTAGTAATGGTGGTTATTTCTGATGGTTGATTCGCATAATTTTTATCAAATTAAAAGCAGTACATGCTTGAATGTGTTCTGTTAAATTTTGTTGCATTGTTTAAAAATAGTTTTTAAAAAGAAGTTGTGTAAAGTTTAATCTATTTTTAGTAAGGGCAGCCATTTTTAATGACAGACTGGCACCATATGCAAAAATAGAAATTGAAAGCCCTTTATGGCAGTATCCTTTTTTTCAAATTTGGTGAGATTCTGTTGAGAAGGTTTAAGGAGAAAGTATTTAAATGGTTTTTCTATTGTTAGTAATGATGGCCATATCTGAAGGCAGATCAACATCATTTGTACAAATTGGGGAGGGGGGGCCTTAGTACTAGGATACTGTCTGCCAAGTTAAGATGAATTTAGTTTATGTTTTATGTTTTAATAGAAAAATTTAAAATAGCATTTGCTGGCAGATGGATGATGCATGACTGTTGTTGGGCCATACCATCAGCTAACTTGGGCTAATGACCTGGTGATCTTTCTTTTGTAACTAACTAAATTTGCTATATTCTGTTTTGGAATGTAAACAACTTGATGGACAGATCTGAGCTATGATATCTCTTATCTGTCCATTAATTCTCCTTGGTTTCTCTCATCACAGTAATTGCTTCACAATACTAACCATACTTAGTTGTTTATAAGTCAAGTCCAACTGCAAACTGCACAGGCCCAGATCTGCCAGCGTATAATGTTCTGGCAGATCTGAATTTGTGCAGTTTGTTAGGAGTAATCAATGGAACAAACAACATATACCCTGGTCTGCAGGCACATTATGATATGGAAGATCAGGATCTTTGTTGTTTGCAGTTTGACTTGACTTATAAGTGAGTATATAAAGTACTTGTTCCTATGAAGCAAAACACTAATTGGGACTGCAATTACATCAGGTTAATTAATTCATTAATTACATTGGCAAATACTGCTTCTGTCATATGAGAATTGACAACAACTGGCATGATCCAAACATCTCATTGATAAAGGCAATTACATGAAGCTACAGAAATGAGGTAATGTACAAAGTGACAAATCATTGTAGGCATGGATCTTTTCTGCATTATTCAGGTAATTAAGTGTCATATACCTTCAACTAAGAATCATGTCCAATTTCAACAAGGACAGGTTCTGCATGCCAAGCACATGATCATAGCATTGCTATAAAACATGCAACTCCCGAATGAAAAAAATCTACATGTGGCTTATAAGTCACTTGTATTCATTACTTATAAAGTTTTATTAGTGACTATTATCATTACTTATACATCACTTATAAGTGAAATACTGGTACAAGTGAAAGATCAGGATTTTGTATACAAACTAGGGATTTCACATACTAATTAGGCATTTCACTAATAAATGAAATTTACTTATAAGTGAAATGTGAACCATTCATGTTCTACATTTATTAATTACTTGTAAGCATATATGTCATATTCCCAGAGAGTGTTTTCTTTGTGGCTCAAAAAGATTGTTTGAGATCCTAAGGGGAGTCAGTGCATGTGACCCAAGAAAAGCAGTGACCAAAAAAAATTAATGTCAGCCAATTGAGAATAAGCTATCTTTACATATAAAGTATTTAATACATTTATAAAGAAAGAAATAGTAGACTTGGCATTATCGAATATCAATGCCATACACACTTACATGTAGAAACAAGCACATAATAACAACCACACTGATAATAAATGATAACATGTATCAGGTTTCTCTCCTTAATATCCACTGGATGGCAAAATGTACGCTTAATTTGATGCAGTATTTGCTGCTTTCGGTAATTAGAAGGTAATGCAAATGTCATTAATGTTCATCTCTGCACTCCCTAAAGAAACTGGACGGTACTGTTGTCCAAACTTCTCTGCTGGATTCTCTGAATCAATTCTGGTCAGAATTGAGTTGTTTGTGATGACTGTAACATTAGCATTGTCCGAACTGTATCTGATGCAGTTTGATCATGAAATATGTTTGTCTCTATAGAAAAGGAATATATATCACATATGGGACTGGCCATTTCATTGAGGGAAGGGGGATAACAATAGTTTAAAGTTTAATGTGGTCTTTGCAGGTAATAAATGCCTCTTTCCAGTTCGGGTGTTAACACTTTATCAACACAAATCAACTATGTGAACACCAGCATGTACTTATTGTTGACTTTCAATCAGTCTATTTCTTTAACATAAGTAAAATAATAAAATAGAGACAAACAGTCATACATACAATTATATTTTTATAAAGGATATACAACATATAATTTTTTTTTATTAAATTTTATACAATTTTATATAGTGCCTTGGTATTAAGGCCATTAGGATACAAAGTATCTAATTTATGAATCCAATAACTTTCTTTTATGAGTCTATTCATGTCTCCATGCACAATATCTATTGGCATGAAAGAAAAATCAAGTAGAGAGTGATTATTGGTATTAAAATGTATTGAAAATGTAAGAATTTTATGATGTTACGTAAATGACACAATTGTTGTTTTAAAATATAAAGATGTCATCTGTTTCTTTCAAAAACATTTTGTGCCTGAAGAAGCATACAGTAAATGCAAAACTAGTTGCACAGAATTATCGGTGTTTGTGTTGTTTTTTATCCCAATTTTAACATTAGATAAAAATTAATTATATAAAGAACTAAGCAGAATTTTCAATTCAGCGTGTTGAAGATGTTACCTACAGGTGGTGGTGCTCCTATTTTTATTTTTGCTGGGCTTTGCTGATAGGGTATTGCATCCTGAATCACACTCTTCATTAAGAATCACACTTGAACACTATTCCATCAACTGAAGCAATCATGTTTTGCATTTTATATATGGAATGCAAGTTTGACTTCAAAGAAATGTTGCCATTGATCAAAAAGTTTAATAAAGTTGGTTTTAACATAATCATTCAATGCAGTAATGTGTAATAACATCTGTTCATCAGCTTGTCTCTTTGATGTACTTAACTTCAAATGAATTGGATTGTTTTATTCTGTCTACTTTACCTATGCAAACTAGCTAAATGGGCTCTCCCTTAGCAGAAACTGACATGACAAATCACCCTAGCTAATGTCAACCAAATAAGTAATATCTGAAATGTATTTTTTAAAAATCTTTGACCACCTTTCCTTTTAACTGCATCTATATCAGTTATATGCCCTGAGGATAGGTTTAGTTGAACTTCGAGCAGGACTGTTTACTGTTCATATATGCTACAGATTACAGGTACATATTGTGGTGATCTTGAAATATAGTTTATTTTGTTGTTGAAAAAACTTTGGGGCTAGATTCCTGAATATTGTATTTTTTGAAAAACAGCTGTGGCAGAGGATTTGGGAGTCCAAAAATTGTTTTTTGGGTGACATGGCATTTTATGGTAGATATGTATAATAAGTGATATATGGGAGAATTAGGCATTTCACATAAATGGAAACTTCACTAATAACTGAAATATAAGTTATAGACCTGCTACACCTATATTGGAGATAGAGGTGAATTCTAACTAAATTCAATGAATTTGTGCTTTAAAAAGACTGCTCACCCTCCCCACCTGACAGGAAAATGTGTCCTTGTATAAATAAAGTCATCAGTTTTATAGACGGTATATGTATATAAATAGGTACCTATAAGTTCAGACCTTATGAAAATCTCCTACATTTCCAGCTAAGGGACCAGACACCATCCTGTTGCTTTAAGCCACCACATTTGAAACGGCTTGTTCCGTATCAATTGCCCAGCAATAAATTATTGTCCATGGTTTCATTAGAATGTACACTGTTGAATGTTTGGTGCCAAATAATATATTTAAAAACGAAACTGTAGAAAATAATTTATAGTTGGGTACTGAAAAAGTCCTATTTACGAATTGTGCCTGCAAAGTGTGGTTACTTGTGTCCCCATTTTGCAGCACACACACACACACACACACACACACACACACTGCTTTATTTTAGCTTTGATATGTAAGATCCATTAAAGTTTAAGTATTTTTCAATGTTTTTCTTTTTAAAGATCTTAACTTGTGTGTGTGTGTGTGTGTGTGTGTGTGTGTGTGTGTGTGTGTGTGTGTGCACATGTTGATGAAATAATTCAAAGAAATTGATAAATCTGGTGGGAAGTTATGAATTTTGAAGGCAAAAAAAAATCATAGCAACACCTTTGTTGGACTTGGATTGTATTTTGCAGTAAATATTGGACTTCAGACTGTATTTTGCAGTAAACTGTTGGCAAGAAATGGAAATGGCAAAGACTATGAACTTACTTTTTTATTCAATAGGCTTATACACCTATAAATGATTTTTGTGTCACTTGTAAGTGAAATGTAGATAAAGCATGGATCAATGTTGTTTTCACTTGTACTGTAGTTATACAGACTGATATTTCTCTTCACTAAATACGCAAACTACAAACAGCTTGGCACCTTTGGTTTGGTTATCATTATCTAGGAGATGATCGACTACGGTGTTATTGCCTGGATTGAGTAATTAATAAAATAAAATATGAAATTAATGCGTCAAATGACAGAGATCTGACCAGTGATATAGAACAAACAGCATGAGCCCTCATTTATAAAATATAACAATTTAATCAATTACATAAACAAAATCAAATTGAACATAACATTTTAACAATACACTTTCTCTTTGAATTAGAGTTAAAAAATTTATGCAAAAGTCAATTAGCCATTCTGTTATACCAATAAAACAAATTTCATCATATAATTGAGTGAATGATCGAACTTATTTTTCTCAGCATGCCTGCATAACCTGGTTGTTTCTCAGAGTTGCTATATTCCTTTTCTCTCCTCTCTTTCTCTCTAGCCTCTTCCAGCTCATCAGCTGTAACCTGGTTTTCTATTCTCCTTTCCACTTCATGATACAGATATGGAGCTATAACAATGCAACCTAAATATGTGTCAGGCTTTTTCACTTCTGGGATAGAATGATAATCCCCACACTTGTTATGTCAGATATCATCTTATTGTAAATCAACAGAACTAAGGCTAATATAGGTCAGTTTGCAACCTGATGCTGATACACATCCCTTTTACCATGAAATTAAAAATTTTCCCTAGCACTAGCCACATTTCTAAATGGACTATGACATAACCTAGACACAACTGTAATATGCCCCTATGGGCTATAAATCACTAACTGGACTATGTGTCTGTCACATGTGCAGAAATCTCAGGATTGAAAAGAATTCACAATTACATGAATGAATTAATGGACTTCACGTCTTGTCCTAACTACATTACATGCAAACTAGCAATTCATTAGCATAACATTTCCTGACATAGAAAATTCGATTCTTAGCATATATGATACAAATCATTTATAACATAAATTCATATATTCACACAATTTGTATCAGATGTAATGCAAGAAATCCTCAGAATACATGATTCTTATTATATCTAAAAGAGGAAATTTGAATAAATTCATATCAGTGAAATGTTGTATAATATTCTAAGAATACTTGAGTAAATTCAAACTATTCTCTAGAATTTGTATCAAGGTAATACTGTATGAATTTATAAATGAATAATTGCAACAAATGATTACAAACTTATATCAATGAACATAATGTATGTGACTGAGACAAACCTTGTGCTTTCTGAGACTCGCTTTTTCTTTTCTATGAAGCTGAATCTCTTTTCCATGTCCCTCAACTTCCTGACACCCATCCCTTGGACAATTTTTTAATGAGAAAAGATATTTGCTATTTTTAATTGGAGTCAGGCTTCCCCTTCCACAGAAAAACTTGGACTGACTACTGTTGTGAGGGAGAATACTTACAACATTGAATTTCACCTGGGAAATGAACACCCTTCATTTAGCTTAGTCAGTCAGGATTAACTGTATCTAACTGCCAAAAAATTTAACATGCCCATTGAAGTTAGAATAATTCTCTCTATTCTGCCTATATTAAAAATTATGTCTGGAAAAACTAATTTTATGACACTTGTTTCCCAATTGCACAAATTGTCTCTGGATTGTCTCTACTTCAACATTTCCCTCTACATAACCCCCCCCCCCTGAGTTAACATCTGTCTGACTGTTAACCCAGCAGGTCCTAATTAAAAATAAATCATGCTCACAAACAAGGAAGGTTAAACCATCACAGCTAGTGATTTATCATGGGCCTGGCCCATACCTCAAAGTTAATTGTTACATTTCATGCTGACTTTGAAAAAATTGACTTCAGTTATCATGCAGTAATATTTTTCCTTCAAAATTCACACAGCCCAGCATGTATCACATGCAAGTCAGAATAAGTTATTTCCATAAGGGTCAACTCCAGGGTCAAAAGATTGGGAAGGCATGTACTACATGAACTATCTTATCATCATAATGATTAATCCAATGTACAAACAAAACCCATCAAGTGGTTTATTTAACCAAAATTGTCTATGACCTTGACCTTAACCTGAAGATCAAAGGGATGAGAATGAGTGTTGCAGAATGAAGTGTCTTAGCTTCATAATGATTCATGCCAGTTATGAAGAGAATCCAACTGTAGTTTTATGAAAAGCAAGCAAATGAAGAAACTTGAACCAAATTTTAATGCAAATATTCTATGACTACATGTGACCTACAGCCAAAGATAGAAAGGGCAAGTGTGCATTGTGACTCATCACAAGTATGAAGAAAATCCATTAATGGGTTTAGGAAAAGTAAGCAAATGAAAAAAAACAAACAATCTTTACCAAAATGTGTCTTAGCATAAATTATAATTAATGCCCAGCATGATGAGAATCTATTGAGGGTTTTAGGATAGTAAAAAAGCCCTTTAATCAAGATGTTGTAGGAAATTTTCTATGAATGTGACTTTGACCCCAAGGTGGAAGTCGTAAGTATGACATAGAATGAATTGCTTTTGATTTATGATGATGCATGAGAAATAAGGTGAGAATTTATCTATGAGATTGGGAAATAATCCAAAATTTACTGAAACCTTAACAAGCTGTTGACAATTCACCACCTCCATCAGAAAAGCTACTTTTATGTTACAGTTCCAACATATGTGGTGCTGACAAAAAGTAAAGTCATTCTATCCATCAAACTATATATGAAATAGAGATAAAGAATTACAGAAAAAGGAGAGTTTAAGAGCTTAATTTCCTTCAAAATTTGTATATTCCAAAATGAATGATCTCCAAATGTTTTACAGAAATACAGTATCTGATTTGATTTTACAATGGGTGAGAGCCTCAAATGAAATATGTTAACTAGGATGATGTTTAAAATTATTGATGAAATTAAATACAATTTCATAAAAATAAGGGAAAAATTATATAAATTATTGTTTTCTACAGATAGGAAAGACTGCTTAATAATAGGTTTTGGAAAGATTCATAACTACAAATAAAGATACTGGATATAAAAGATAATTTAGGATGAAATGAAGGAGGAGCTCTGACAAAGTTGAACAAGAAGTTCCGCATGGTTATACAGTCCACTGATGTCATAAGGCTAAAGTCTTGTGAAGTCCATTATGTGCAATACTGACTTTTAATATATTCATATATATCAAAATCTTCCTTATCATACAACATACCCACCCAGCTTGATGAGATAAAACTTTACAGTAAATCTAATCACATCCCACCCCTCGCAACCCTCTGCTGCAATGTCAGTATCAACAAGCCATTAAGATGTTCAAAGTCAACAGTGCACCATAACTCTGTAAAATATCATCAAATCATGCTGAGTATTACATTCATCTCAAACCTTGTTTAAAGTTTTATAGCACCACTAGTTTAAATGAAACTAATAACTCATGTATTAATGCTATCAAGTTCCCAGTACAGCCATTAAAATGCCTATTCTAATTTGATCATAACCATAACCCTGTCATATATGGTTACTGACTCATCTGAGACTTTGTAAGGATGAAACTTTGGAGAAAATATGCTTGAAAAAAATAGAAAATAAATGCTGATGAGTTGACAAGCCATTTTGTTGCCTATTTTAAGCCCATGTTATTGTGAAGCTTCACAGGATATTGGGTTGGAGTCAGGAAGGAAATGAAGTGCTGGAGTGCCAGTTTATCCATGAAAGACAAAATACTATCTCTTTGTATCTTCACCTCTGCAGTTGGGAACAATAAAATGATAATGACAATGAATGATTTTATTCAAGACCTAGCAGGTACATTTACAACTTACTTCATCAGGATATCCAATAAGTAGTAATTACAAGTTCACAAAGGACCATCACTGTGGTTGTCTAATGGATTCGGAACTTGCAGATGGACAGGTCAGACTATAAATATGCTTAATGAAAGAATGTATGCCTAGGAACTTGCAGATGGACAGGTCAGACTATAAATATGCTTAATGAAAGAATGTAGGCCTAAGTCATTATTTAATTATTATTGTTAAAGACTGGAGCTCTCTGTTGCCATTTGACCTGTTAAGTGCTGAGTTCTAGACCCCCACTTTCCAGAAAATGGAGGTTCTGGGAGAAAAGATGGAGTCCAACTGTTGATTTAAAATCACTGAATTCTAGGTTAATAAGATGATTTTAATAAAGTCAATCTCATAGACTAAAATAATAATTATCTTTTGATTTAATTTAAATTTTACTACATTCTTTTCAATTCTATTACTTTCATTTCAATTTTTTTACATTATTTCAATTCTGTTACTTTCATTTCAATTCTATTAAGTTCATTTCAATTCTATTAAGATCATTTCAATTCCATTACCTTCATTTCAATTCTATTACTTTCGTTTCAATTCTGTTACTTTCATTTCAATTCTATAGAGTTAATTTCAATTCTATTAAGTTCATTTCAATTCTATTACTTTCATTTCAATTCTGTTAAGTTCATTTCAATTCTTTAAGTTCACTTCAATTCTATTACTTTCATTTAAATTCTATTACTTTCATTTAAATTCTATTAAGTTCATTTCAATTCTATTACTTTCATTTCAATTCTATTACATTCATCTCAATTCTGTTACTTTCGTTTCAATTCTATTACGTTCATTTCAATTCTATTACTTTCATTTCAAATTTTTTACATTCATTTCAATTTTATATTTCTTCAATGTTTAAATATTAAAATACTTTATTTCTGTTTGCTTGATTAACCTTTCTTGCCAGCTAGAATTTTTAAAATAACTTGTTTGAGAAAATATACTTCAAAAGGATTCAGTTTCTTAAAAACGATGGCCCTCTGATTGAAGGGCTGGTGGTGGTCATTCTACTTCACCTAGGATACATTTTGCAAGAGGTGATTAAATTATACACACAAAATTTTATTTCTGAATGTGTGTATTGCTTTTATTTTATGGTTTCATATCTCTATTATTTCTTAGATATTATTGATTCAACTATGGAAATGTGACTTAAGCAGTAAAGTTGAAGTTCTCCAACGTAAAACTCTTTGCGATGATGGTTATACATGGCATGTACAGTAATTACACTTATTTTTGCACTAACCTTTTTGTGCATGATAATTTAACTGTAGCTAAAGTCTGTTTCTGCACACAGCTTTGCTCAGTTAATTCTGGATTGCACAAAATGGTTTTAAAAAATGCAAAATTATATGAAAGATAATTTGCCTAAAAAATGTACCTAAAAACAGTACACTTAGTTACGTTTGTATAAATCTAATTTAAGGGGAATGAATTGTTCTGCAAACTAAAAATACCTTTGCAATAGAGATTAATTTATCAACAAGAGGCCTAAGTGGACCTGATATTGCTCACAAGGCATACACTGGTCTAAATTCTAATGAAGTACCATAATAAAGTAGGTGCCTTGAGTTGAATATCTTGTACAAGGCAGCTGAAGAAGGCAAAATAAATTAGATATTTTGTGATATAAGAAAGGCCTTTGCAAATTCTGGGATAGATGTCTAATTTGTAATATAGGAATTGGCATTTGCAGCTTTGAAGTTATGTATGCCCAATGTATGATGATAGCTGCCATTTGGACAACCTTGGCTATTATTAAACAAGGACTGACTGAGAATTTCCAAATATTTTTAACTATTTTTACATTCCCAGTTTTTTTATCAATCCTGCAGTTTGTCCAAATATAGAAATGTCCAAACAGATTGCAGTTTCTTTTTTGCAAAAAAAAATCTTAAGAATGAAATATATGATTTTAGTGTAAATTACTGCAGCAAGACATATCTGAGGCATATTTTTTTCTCATGGAAATAACTGACATGATCCAAATGTGGAATCAGTTGTTGATTATTGGAATGGTTTTAAAATTATCTTTCTTATGGGACTCAAAAAGGTGTCATAGATGGTAGCATTTAAGATCAACATCTGGCTGTCATTATAAGCTATTGTGGATGACACAACCTTGAATGAAGACCTACATGAATCAACTGTTGGCTGATCATAACTAAGTATCCTTTAAGCAAAACAAAACTGATTCAATGATAATAACCTACAAATTTCAAAGGAACTTCAGCTACCATCTTTAATGAATGAATATGATTATTACATGTCAATTCAAATACTCAAAAACCTATGTTGGCATATACATAAACAGGAAATAACTATAAAAGCATGGAAAAGGATATATATATATATATAT
>JAECUM010075480.1:0-12970 GCA_016617855.1 Megalonaias nervosa | reverse complement strand
GATCGAACGTGCAAGAGGCGCAAATAGTTTTACCTGTTTTTCATTTACCACCGCCAAGGATTCTAACATAGGCTGATAAATTAATTTTACGAATTTATAATTGGATGGTAATGTGTATTTATTGTCAATTTTTCTTTGTTTTAATATTTCATAATCACATAATATTTTCTCAGGATCAAGATTATCAGATAGATTTATTCCGTTATGTTTTAATTTTTTAATAGCAGAAATAATATCATTAATGTTTTCTTGGTTCATTATATAATAATTATTTCTTTAAAATAAAAAATAATATCAGTCTCTGAATAATTATTATAAAAAATGTAGTCCCCATAACCCCATGTGAACCTCTAAGTTGCCATATGACATCCTAGCAGGATCAGAAGGTCAGGGGACTGTTTTTTGAGGATGATTGTATGATTATGATTATATATACATATGGTTATGATTTTGATTTTTGAGGACAGCACAAACCCCATGTGAACATCTAGGTTGTCATATGACATCCTAGCAGGATCAGAGGTTACATATAAACTTATCTCTAAGAACTTAATTCTAAGGACAGCACAAACCCCATGTGATCCCCTAAGTTGTCAAACAACATCTTAGCAGGATCAGAGGTTACATATAAACTTATCCTAATGACATATGATTGTATGGTTATGAAATATATACAAATGGTGATGACGGGGGGATTTATCTACGTCCAACAGATTTTATACAACTCTCCCCCCATATAAACCCCGGGGAGTGCAAAATTACACCCACCACGTGGTTACATGGTGGGAAAGTTGTATTATTTTTCTGTTGGGTTTCGTACCCCCAATTAAATAGCATCCGTCGCCAAATGCAAGGTAAAATACCTTTAGCATTTTTGGAGACTCGAACACACGAGAGTCTGCACAACTTCGATCTACGTCCAACCGTCTTACCACTTCGGCCATCGCTCTCTTATCAATAATACAGTTAAATTTAAATATATATAAAATATTTGCGCTGTCTCACAGAACTTGTATTACTAATAGAAATGTAGAACTGTACTTCAATTTTTCAAAATTTATAAAATAATTACACGTATGAGTTACAGTTCGTTAAGGTAACAGACAGACGGACTAATACGCTATACACGTATATACAACTGGGTTTATACAGGTAACGACGTAGTAGTAAGGGAAATAATCGTTTAATTTACTCCGCAGAGAGAGATAGACGAGTTATCTCGCTTTATTATATATACAATTGCTTTAATCATAAGAATTGATTATTATTCATGTATTTACTCATCAGATTATTTTTTTGTCCCCTGATTATTTAATCAGACGTTCTACGAGCGTATATACAAATTAATATTAAGAGACTCTTGTCTTAGATCCAGAATGTTTCCTGCCTGGTCAGTAAGTTTGAAATTTATTCTTGACAATAATGGATTATGTACACGTAGATAAATTGGATTAATTGGCTCAGATACAATTAACCACCCGGGCGGATCTTTAGGACTGAATGTATATAGTATATACCCCTGTTGGGCCTGGTTAGATTTTGAAAGATCTACTTGATAACTGTCATCAATTACGTCACATACTAGATTGACCGCGATCGTAGATGCTATATTAACAATACCAGGTGAGATATGGCGACCTCCACCATGTGGATCATTATTATATTTAAGAATAGTTGGTGTAGGTATTAATTTTTTCCATGAATCACATATTCTTTTAAAGTGTTCATCAATAAGATCATTAACGGACTTCTTTAGCTCTTCAGAGTTAAATCCAGGAATTATAAATGTTGATAGTTGTTCTCGCGTAATTCCGAAATGTTTTAGAAATACTGTTGTGAACAGAATATTTAGTCTAACACTCTGAGGTAGACCGTCTTCATTAACTATATACGACGCACTATAGCGTTTATCTGCTGCTATGTTCACTAATCTTTTTTCTCTGTTAACAATAATATCATTCATGAACTCTAGGTCTGAAGCAACTTGATTCAAATGTTGTATTGTTTCAATTATTTGATTTTTTAAGTCATCGTTGTAGGAAGTGCTAATGCTGGAAAATAAATTTCTTAGATCATTAAGTACACGTCCGTGTTCAGATTTAATTGTACTAGCATATGAATTTATTTCATCAACATCAAGTACTATTATTTTACCTTTTTTACCATCAACTATTTTTGTAAAATGGGTTTCTGTTTTATCTATATAATGTATAACTCCATCACCAAAATATCGTCGCCATGGATAAGCATTTTTTCTGTTCGATATTCTGGAAGTTTTATAATTTTTTCAACATCTACGACGAAATCAGATCGTTGTGGTTCTGGTGGTCCTTGATACACCGGTGGATATTCAGGCCATCCTAATACTGATCTAATCGAACTTTGATAAATATCTACAGAGTAATCAGGGGAATTTATTTCAATAACCGCTGATAATGTCGGTTCGTAGACAGTAATTGCTATTTTTGATTCTTTTCCTGTAATAGATTTAATTCTGCGTTGGAACTCATCATTAATCTACTCTATTTGATAACTGCCCGTTGGAATAGCAACTACTTGCCAATCAGGAGTTCCATCAGGCTTATTCTTATTGGCGAATACCAGCGAATTATTTGGCTGTAGTCCACCAAATGGTTTTGATCTAATATTTGGCCAGCTATAATAAACTCGCAATTGTGCTAATGCTATTTCTTTTGCAGGAATTGATGTTGGAAAATTGACACTAAACTCAGGATTGGTCGAACTTAACGATATCATAGTAGTTTTTGACGGAGTTGTATTAGTGATGATCTGCTGAAGTAACTCCCTGTCTGTCATTATTATTATCATTATTATTTAATTCATTAAAATCATTAGCGATCACCTTAAAAGCGTCATCATAGGTTTTCATCATCATAGCAAATTCAGTATCGGATATTTCACCATCACTAACACACGAAGAAATGTACAAAGATAGTTTAGAACATGCATCTGCCACTGTATGTAATTTAATCATATAATCGTGCAATTTAGCATTTGTACAGGTATCTATCTTTTTGGCTATAATACCGAGAACTCCAGCAATAGTCGTTGATGCTGAAACAATGATGGTTATAACAGTAGGTGCTGTCATCGTCAATGTTGATAATAATAATCCTGTTCCAGCAATAACAGCAGAAACCGAGTAAACAACTACATCAATAACAACTATACGCCTTTTGTATTTTTTTATTTTCGTGTTATAATAGTCGATAAAATTATTTAGTTTAGTGAGACGCTCATATACTTGATTGCATCTGTAACGTTGAACGTCTATGCGAGACTGAGGTTGATCCATTATACTAACAACGTCATTTAATTAAGTTTCAGTTACGAATTCTAGGCACCACCAGTAACGTCTCGGAGGCATTTCCGTTGATATCAGCGTAAAGATTTCTTTCATATTCTTGGTTAGCATCACCAATAGAGGATTATGATATTCATTCGGTGATAATGAAGTGGCAGCATTAATTTCCGAACCGTATATAGATAACCTGTATAACCCAGTTACTTCTACGGTATGTTCGAGTGTGTTATTTTGTGGTGTCCATGTTGATGATCCTGATGCTACTGTATATACGATATTTTTAATTTGTCCGTGTGGAATTTTAATCAGATTAGTTTTTTGAATAATATTAGGTATTCCACTGACAATGTCGTTGAGTTTCATGTTAACGTCGGAGAGTTTTATGTCAACGGTTGGTGGATCACCAAAAAAATCTTTAATGGTTTTGTTTACATTTTTACGAAAATTTAAGAACGTTTCTACATGTCTAGAAAAAGTAGTACTAAGTATAGTCACTTCGTTATTGATTGTAACTAGCGAAGTTGTTATAGGAATTTCCTTATCATCGACATACTTTTTCGTAACAGCATCAAAATCATGTTCTGGTGTTCTAAGATTATTAATACCATTATTATTCATATTAAGAAATGCACGCATTATACCGCCGTTGGCCAATACGTACTTAGATTCTTGATCGTCGACATATTTCTTTGTTGTGGCGTCTGTATCTGCGGTTGGGTTTCCAAGGTCTATAATTTTATTTTGATTCATAATAATGCTACCTGTAAATGAATCACCAGCTTTCTTAATATAATCGCTGACTGACGTACCGGAATCTTGCATTTTACCCTGATCAGTAAAAGTAACTATATTATTAACAACCGCATTAGGAACTCGTATAAGTACATCTGGCAGTTGTATATTACTAGTTTTTAATCGTCCTTCCTTATCCTGAAAAACAACTACTTCGTTTTGATCCACACTGGTTATGTTTAATAAATCATCAATCTCATTTCTGAGCTCATCGAGAGTTGCGTATTTAGATAAATCAGCTTGCTGATGACCTTTACCACGAGAAGATCTTCCATAAATATCCACCATTATATCTATCAATGTCTGTTTAAATGTGACGTCGTAGTATATTCATGTACAACTTTGTGAGGTGGTTTTGTTGATTTTGATATAGCATCAAGTACGTTAAGTACTTCTCGACCACATATTGGTGGATCAGTTAATGTTTGTGTTGGTAACGTTGAATACCATATTGGAGTACTTTGATAGCCGCTAATATACTTTAAAAATTCTTTTGGTGGGGCTAGTCCATATGAATCAAAATAAATAATTCCACGTGGATCAATTGCATAAGCGACCCAATGCGTGCCTGGACCAGAGTTTTCATCGAGATTAATAATACCGGTTTCAATATTGTTTGGTTGTTTTGGTAATTGATCACGCATAAAAACTCCTCTAAAATTTTTTATTTTTAATTTTTTAGTAGCATCTAGTAAATCAAAATTGGACATAGGAGATATCAGTAAACTGTCCCTGGTAATCTTAGGCCCTTTCCGTACCATGAATGTGGAGTCCCTGGTAATCTTAGACCCCTTCCCTTTTTTTTAATTCCCTTTCCTGTTGCTTTCTTTAATCCCATTCCAGCAGCGGTTCCAACAGCACCTAATGCAGCTGCTTTTGCAACAGCTGGGGCTGCAGCTGCTATTAATGCTGGTATAACAGCAAGAAGTGAAAATATACCACCCGTCTTATTTATATCTTTAATGGCACCCGCAGAAAGATTAAGTTTTATACCTTTATTTGATTTTTTAGATTCATTGAAATGCCCGAGCTGACGTTCTGTAAGAGATAATTTATTTGAACCGCTCATCTGATCTTTCTTTAGCAATATTTTTAATCCACAGTTATTTTTGATGCTGATTGTATCCTTTTAATCTGACCAGGAGTCAGACTAACACTAACGTGATTATACGACATTATAATATTCATAAACGATCTAATTACATGTTTTCCACTGGAGCATCAACTACTCGCATTCGTCCACCAGCACCTTCAAGTAACATTGATTTATCGCTGAGTATGACAGCAATTGCTCTGTAATTAGGAATATCTACAATATTTCTGTTAACACGAGCTCGAAAATGTATATCAACCACTGACTGTCTGGTTAAATCTAAATGTTCGAGAGAAAAGTAATAAATCGGACATAAGGTTGTAAAATCCAATTGTGATATTTGTAAACCAGTATCAATATTTTGATCACGTCCCATGAACGTCATTAGACGATGATATACACGTGCTACATGATTTTGTTCAAAATTCAGTAATATATCCTCGGATGGTTCTTGATGTCCATTTATTCTTAAAGAAACTTCGGAAACACCAAGATTATCAAATATCATTAAACTTTTTATCTGATTACCTACACGTGTATTATCCTGAAGAGCAATAAATATATATCGTGGTGCGGCTATTCCCTGTTGTGATGCTATCTGCCACGTAAATAAACCATTAATATTACTCTGGATAGCATCTGTGGTCATTGTTAACCATGACAACGCTGATTTACCACCTTGATTCATAAAAGCAAGTAGACGTTCTTCTTCAGGTATTGTTGGAGTCATCACCGGCATCCACAATGAAAGTTTGGTTAATACTACTTTACCATGAAGTGCAGCAGTTGCAGCAGGATCAACACCAGCGGGATGCCATATTGCATCATCGTCTGTGGCCTTTCGTACGAGTACAACAGTATGTTTAGCTCCGAAAATAACTTTTCTGACATTTCTGCAAAATCCAAATATATGTGAAAGTGGAATTGCACATGAAAATCTCCTATTACCTTTCAACATTGATCGACGTGTTGCAAATCCTAAATTAAATTCTGGATTAGCACCATGAACCACCGGCCACACATCAGCGTCAGCATTGTTGGCGTTGTTTCTAGGTCGTCTTATATTATATTGTATGTTGTTAGGGTAATCAGTTGTATCCTTTGCAAACATCATTGATGGACCAGCTGATCTTGAATAATCGTCGCTGTATCTAGCAAGACCCAATATTGTTGTTGCAACATCAACGTCTTTCTGGATTGATTCAATATTTTTTCCATCAATCATATACGTAGCGCTGTCAAATAACGCCATAATACCATTATTAACAAAACTAAATCTGTCATCGGCTCCATATGCAGTATTATCCATTTTTAAAATTTCACCTTCAACCTCAATAAAAGCCTCAGCGGGTAAGAAATATCTACTTGTATCCTGAACTTGCAGTTCAATTCGTCCACGCTGATCTGGAATTCGAGCATCATAAGAATAATATTAATAATCACGCACAGACTCATCTTTAAGTACTGGTGCGTCCATGTCAAATGCGGGATCAGATATACGCTTGAACATCTTTATTATAAATATTATCGTCTAAAACGAAGACCACTTCGGGAAGTGAGACCACTTCCTGCTATCAGACTAGCGGTTATATTTTTTTCTTTTTCTGACATTGGTACATCAACCAACTCTGTTAGTTTTTGATTAGCAACTTGATTTATTATTTTACTGACATTTGCAGGCATTACTTCAGTGCTAGGTAATTTTACAGGTTGAGGTTTTCGTCGTATTAATCGTGTTAGTCTATCTTTAATCGCTGAAAATGCTTTACTAGCGAGATTACCCATAGCACCAATACCTTTTCACGAACAACATCAATAGCTTTCATTCCCAGTTGCTTTGCGATCGGTATTGCTTTTGGGGCTATCCTTCTAAATAGACCCTGAACAACATCACCTAGTCCATCTCCGTAGGTTGTTTTGTATACTGGTAATCGTGAATTTATTACCCTGACCATAGCTGGTCCACGGTGAGTACTATATACGATCATTTTATTATAGTAATTGTATTTAATTACGTACTTAGTCACTGTAGTAGTCATCGGCAATTTCATTAATAAGAGACTGATAAACATCAACGTCCATGATACCGCCAGTAAATAACCGTCTACAGATATCGGCTGCCTCGTTAATTATTTCTGGAGAATTATTACCAGCTCGTTTTCCTCCGATGAGAATCTCCAGACGTTCAACGTCAGAGATAACGTTATTAGGACATAGAGTAAAATCACCTCCGGTAGAGAAACCACTTCCAGTAGAAGGTTTTTCTAAACCTGAATTCAGTTTTTCTTCAAATCCTGATAATTCTGTTATTTTTTCTTGTAAATCTTTTTTTCTAACATTCGCTCTTTCTTTTGATAATCGTTCCATCAGATACTGTTTATATTCTCTCACTTCCGTCAGATGTATCATTAATTCTTCCTTATCAGATTTATTAAGTAATTCTTTAAGGAATTCTAGTCTTTCTGCTCTTTCTCTCTTTTTTATACTTTCATAATTTTCCATTGTCCCCGGTTCAAAAGAACCAAATCCCCCTGGTCTTCCTACACCCGGTTTAGTTAATATTGATCGTGATGGTGGTCGTGATGGTGGTGGTGGTGGTGATGGTGATGGTGATGGTGATTGTTGTTCTTCTAGAATTTTCCGTGAGGCTGGCGACCAATATTTTGATTCTATTTTTTCTTGTATTTTTTTTGCGGCTCCCCTTGTCATTGGTGGTGATGATGATCTTAATGGTGGTGGTAATGATAATGGTGGTTGTGATTCCAATGTTGTTTCAGGAGCAGGTTGTAATTCCAATGTTGTTTCAGGAGCTGGTTGTTTTCTTTTTATATATTTTCGTTTTGGTCTTGCTGCTGCTACTTCTCTTACTTTTCTCTTCTCTTCTTTCACCTGTATCTTGCTTTCTTTCTCCTTTCTATCTTTTTCTTCCTGCATTTTAGCTAAAATATTAATTTTATTTATATAATCTCGATATTCTGGATCACTAGATTTAACTTTTTCAACATTCATGTTTATGCGATATATTGCTTTATACCACTGATCACGGGTTCTAATATCTTTAACGTTTTCAGGTTTCATTAATGTTTCTCTCCGACTAAAACCAGTAAAAGCAAGCACAGCTAATAGATTTGCGTCATCAATCCTCCTAATTGTTTTAACAGCATCTTCAGTAAATTTATTTACCAATTCAGTAGTAGTACTACTACTAACAACTTTATCTTGTTTAGGGGCTGATGCTTCAGCGACTGCAGTTTGAGCAGCAGCAGCTATATCAGCTGGAAGTCCACGTAAAATTCTTTTTGTCTGTTTTGTTCTCTCTGCTATTTTTCCAGTTGCCTCAGCGGTTTTCTCTAAAACAGGAAGAAGAGGTTTAGTTGTCTCTGTAATAGGTTTAAATAATTGTTTTGTATCCTCTTCAAATTCAACATGAGATTCTTGTCGTTGTTGTAATTGTTGCTTGACAGCATCACGAACAGGTAAATATTTTCTGATTGCCTCTAATCGCTCTCGTGCTAATCTAGCTGAATGAGGTTCTCCGATGACAACCATATTAATAATATTTATACTGACTGTTTAAATTACAGCAGCAGGCAGGGTGAACGACAAAAATTGAGTGACCCGACGAGTAAACTAAATGCATTATAACATAAAAACAAAAAGTCAAAAATAAAATAACAAAAAATGAGCTAACCCAAACGATTTATTATTCGTTTTTCAAACTATACGGTAATAATAAAAGTTAGGAGGTTCGGTTTAGCGTTATTGACCTTATTTTTCAGCCCCTGTAGGAACCTTTGTTTTTGTAAAATAAGGTCTCGTACAAAGTGGTCTGTTCACCCTGCCTGCTGCTAGCTATATCACGTAACTTCAGCATTGTTATATAATATACTATCAAATCTCTAATTTATTATTCAAACAGGTAGCTCACTGGTCGAAGGGCTAGTCAAACAATTAATTAGAGATATAAATTGCTTATAGTATAATGACACAAAATGTAATGATGACGAACGCAAGCGAGCAGGAGTTCACCCCAAGTACAACTTGTACGCGGGAAATATGTTGGGGTCGGTGATACACGTTAAATACGATCAACGGTTTGGTAAAGCAGCACCAGCTGGTTATAAGATCAGCGTTAAAGGTTATAATGCCGAGCTAGTTGAAATCTTTAGGAAAGATTTTATTTACACGTTATTCTGTGATGAAATTCCAGAAGGACAACGAGTGTATCATGTTAACGGCGCGGTTACTGATGATAACATTGAAAATCTTGCTTTGCAGAATGAGTTTCAACCTCATCCGGTATTTAATCTTTACGAGGCAAATGATTTTGAAATTATTCGAAATATCCGAACAAAAAAAAAGTGCTAGAAAAAATAAATAATAGCGGATATCTTAAAATAAACGTTAGAGGAACAAAAACAGATTTTATTGATTATTATAGTCACAGGTTTGTTCGTGAAACGTTTAACGGACCTATTCCAGATGGTTTAGTAATAGACCACATCACCCGCGTCAAAACAGATAATCGTCTAGAAAATTTAGATCTTGTCACGTCAAAAGAAAATAGCAGACGAGGAAGAGATGGTGGTATTAATTTTAGATGCCCCGGCAAAACCTATTGTTTCATTTAATCTTGAAACAAATGAGGAAATCAAATTTAAATGAATTGATTCTGCTGCAAGATATTTTAAAATCAATCCTGGAGCAAAAAAAATATGTCGCAGATGGTATTAGAAACACGACAACCTCACAATCAACATTTAACAGAATCATCTTCCGATATGACAATTAATCTTTTCGTAATATTTTCGCAAGTTCATCTCGACTAATACAAGTATGACACCACAACATGATAGCTTCTGTATCATACACTACACTATTGTTTTTTTATCGTTATATAATTGTTTTTTCCAGTGTCGGTCAATAAAATTTTATCGCTTCCACCGCGAAACAAAAACAAATTAATTGAGATATATTTTCACCTGATAATACTTTTTTACAGCTTCTTTGAGGACACTGGAGTTATAAACACTAACATGCTCGATATATCTTATCTTGTCCATCGTTATATTATTTAAAGTTATATAAAATTATATAATGAGCCTCTTGGAAACATTAAAGTATATATATGCACCAACAGATATAACACAAGAAACTAATGTTTTTAAAGATGACACAAATGTCAACGAAGCTGATGCCAACGTCAGCGATGATGACGTTATTGAAGATGATGACAACGACGAAACCGCTATGACGTCATGGGACAAAAAATTATGGAAGGCCAACAGCTGGTCGATATAACGTAAAATATCATATCACAAAAAAATTGAAATTTAATTTTACGGTAGATGAAAATCAATCGTTTCGGCGGCTGATAAAGCCGTTCTTGAATATACAAATTCCAGACCGACAGAAAAATATAAAATTCGATTTTATATTTGTCAAGATATTTAAGCTGATGACGATCTCTGATGATCGCCGACGATATCTAATATCATTGTGTAAGCCTGTAATATGCAAATCAGTATTACGTAAGTACTAGAAAATTTATCAAATTATTATTTCCCAGCATTAATCTCCTTGGCTGGTATCCAACTGTTAAATTTATCGCTGTACCCACGCCATTTAACAAGGCTTTTATCGCCACGCTATTTTATTACTCGTTCGATAACGAAAACATCTTGTTCATTTTTCTGTAGTTCTTGTTCATAAAAACTACCAGTTATGGGTTCCCTGGCTAGATCTTTTAGCGCGTATGTTACGGATAGTGTTAAAAGTACTTTATCAACGACAAATACTTCGGTCGAGTTTGGAGTAAATCCTTTTTCAAATATTTTTTTGTGTTAATGAAATTCGAACTCTATCACCGACTTTAAATTTATGTCTGCGGTACATGTTTTTGTTTGCAAGAATCGGATTTTTAATTGCGTCGTTTGGTGACATTTTAGTAGTTCGAGGTTTTTTCTTATTGTATTTATCAACGATCTGTGGAAGATCATCAACATACCTGTTCGTGTTTTTAGCTGTCAAATGTTTATGCATCAACTCGTTTAGTGTATAATTAAATCTTTCGACGACAACGCTTTTTCCTTCATTTCCAGTAGCATATTTTTTTATGTTATTCTGTTACAAAAACTGCTCAATTTTTTTATTAAAAAACTCTGCTCCGTGATCAGTCCAAATTTTATACGGTTTTCTTTCTGTACTTGTTATTCTTTTTTGTTTTAATGCATCGGTTATCGATGTTCCTGTCTTATCTGAAACGGGTACACTAAACGCGTATTTGCTAAAAACATCAACAACGTTAAAGAGATACTTCTTTGGAGCGCCATCAGCACCAAAGTAAAACTGAACAAGATTTGACACATCAACTAAATCTATCGCCAAAACATCATCAACGGCATTCGCGACAACCTTACGTCGCGGAAACCTTTTCGTTTTAGGTTTGTGTTGCTCTGATGCGAGATCATCATATAATTCTTTTCCAAGACCTAACTTGTATTTTGTTCCGATCATTCCTTGAACCAACCTTCTATCAAATCTCTCTCGGAGATTTGTAGGTTTCATATCTTTAAGTTCATCTAGCATTACCTTATCACAATCTGATTTTGAGTTCTCTGCACGAACGTTATCAGTACACTCTATATCACGATAACAGATATTGTGACTCATTGCTATTGCATCAACTCGATTATAAGGCTCTTGTTCTGGCAACGGATTATCGTTTACTTCCAGTTGTTTATCTAGCAGATTATTTGGCCCAGTGTATTTGTGTCCGGGTAATGTCCATCCTCCTTTTGGTTTTGGTAACTTACCAATAATTTTATGTATATCCATCCCAAAACCAATTACTTCCCGGCGATTGCAGGATTGACAATAAGTAACAATTTTATCTTGTTCGATACAAACATCTTTATCACAGCCACAATTACAGCTTCGACTCATTATTATTTTAATCATCGACTAAAATAACTCTATCCACACCAGAACCCAACGACGGAGTCGTCGAAGAAATAAACACACTTTTTCCTCTACCGCAAATAGTACAAATACCTTTTAGCATCGTTCTCTTATTTTTTGTTTTTTCTATTTTTTCGTCTTTGTTAGGCGTTTTAGTTTTACATTTTAAGCGATACGTTATAGTTTGTCACATATTATATTTGATTGTCACACAAAATGTATTGCTATATCATCGTTGTTTTTGCTCGGGTGCCTGTCAAATTGTAAAATAAACTTTAGAAAATTGGAATCCGATCCTCCGGATTGGGACATCTGCCAGATAAACATAATACAATAAAAGCTACAAGCTGATGTTCCAACCGGCTATAGTTGATCAGACGAATAATTTATTTTGTAAAAATTTTTTAAAAATATATTTTTCTCTCAGATCACTCGGAGGAAGTCCGAACGAATCAAAATAATTGTTGTCGTAAACAGCAACCCAATGCGTACCAGATCCATCATTGAAGTTTTGTATGTTTATCATACACGAATCACCTGTTTGTACGTCATCAAGTTTATCTTTGGAAAATACTCCGCGAAATCGGTTTTTGACTTTGGATTTTAATTTTTCAAGTAAATCAAAATTACTCGTCGTCAACGGCGCCTGGTCCCTGGTAGTGTTATTCCGCGTCTGAGTCCTAGTAGATTCGGAAGAAGACTTCCCGCTAATACCGCTAAAAGTGGAGCTATTAGAATAATTCCTTCTTGTTTTGTTTTCCTTGGCGACTTCGACTTTGTCGTTGTTTTCTTTTTTTTTT
>JAECUM010075471.1:0-24935 GCA_016617855.1 Megalonaias nervosa | reverse complement strand
TTATCCTTACTTTAAAAAATTGTCTGTGACTTTTTACAAGAAAATAAATAAGTCTATTACATTAAACTTTTTAACATATGGTATTGACAAATAAACAATTCTTAATATATTTGATCAAAGAAATAAGTCAGTCCTAACAATTACACATATGAAGGGAAAACTACAAGTATAAAACAGATGCAGTCAAGATTTGCATACAAGAACTGGACAACAAAATATCGATCCATGGCAATGATTACTTAACTTTACAAAGTAGGTCAGAAAACCAGATATAAGGTGTCCTGTTTGGGGAGGGGGATGAGATATTATTTTGAAACAAAATTTTAGTCTTGGGGACAGAACTAATGGAAACTTGGCAACGGGAATCTAGACAAGAACGTCCCTTGCGAAAAGAAGGAGAAAGTTAATTCAAAAGTTCTGTTTAACTTTTCGTTAAAAGTTCTGTTTGCGTTGTTGTTTCTATACTTATATATCTACAATCTAGATGGGGGGGGGGGGCAAGCATATTTTTAAAACCTTTAAACTTTTGAAGAGAGAGAGAGAGAGAGAGAGAGAACCACGTACACCCATAGCACCATACTTCTTGGAGTGACCTAATTATCTAGGTTGTTGCCGTGAGGTCAGATTACGTAGGGCGTCATATGTAGCGGTGTATTATTTTCCGCTTACTCGATATAATTTCCACTAAGAGGAAACACAGATGTGAATATATTTACATTAGAAACAAAGGTGGTGGAAATAATAATAATAATAATAATAATAATAATAATAATAATAATAATAATAATAATTAAAACCTCATGTGACTGGATGAGAATGAATCTGAGCAAACAGACAGGGAGAACTGATGTATAGTTGGTTCAACAGAACACTTTTCAACACTAAATTTTCACTTACGCCAAATTCTTTATATATTCTCATCTGCATTTTCCAATATTTATCATTATGGCCAGGAAAAATGTCAGTCCATGGGTGATTTGATTTAATGGGCAGCATTTCGAGAGATTGAAAAGTGTGTTGGGCAGGGGTTGAAATGATTGAGTTGTTTTCGGCTGGCATTGCCTCTGATACGGCTTTTGTGATTCTTTATTCTTTTTCTAAGGTCTATTGTTTTACCAGCTTGTCGGATGGCAAAATCTTGAAGGTATACTGTTTCACCAACATATCGCAGGGACCAAATCTTGAACGTCAGGACGTATAACAAATTTGTACCTTGCATCAGTAAATCGTGATGATGAAGTCATGATGGCATTTACAGTGAAACCCGTCATCATCGAACTTTCGGTAAACTGATTTCATCTTAAGATCGAACTATTTCGGGTGTCGAGAATATTTCTTTCAATGACATCATAATGTTTCCCCCAGTAAAATGAAACCCCTCAAATCCGAAAACCGAAACAAATTTTGATCTCAAATTTTACACTAACACTACCGCCATAAAACAGAAACTTGCTTCCAGCTTGGAAATGTATTGCATGCGCTAAATTCCTGATATACACTGAGCTAGCTTGTTTACGAATGAAAATACTGAAGTATGTTTATCGGTAAGAAAATGACCCAAGGGCATGCCGATACGTATTGGGGTCAACGGTAGGCTAAATTGTTGTCTTATCAGTCAGCTTTTAAAGTAAATTCTTAATAACTAAACGCCTTGATAAGCCAATTAAGAAAGACTATGTTTGTCTGCTTATTATCTAGTTGTGATTGATGCTAATCCTTTGTATAAATGACCAAGAGAACTTTTTTGTTCGTATGTTTTAATTAAATATTTAGGCTTTATTAACCTGACATGCGACATCGCTTTTGATGCTTTACCGGGCAAAGCAGTTTTCTAAAAGTCAGATTTACTGAACTGATTTTTAAAGAAGAAAATCTATTACATACATGTACGTGTATTTAAGTAGTTGTATTTTGTTTTTGTTAGCATGTCAAGATGTCAGAATGGCCAACAATGCACTGTACGATTGAACTGATAATTCTGATCAGCGAGTTTGTTGGTGGTGATGGTAGTGGTGGGGTGATATGATATGATATGATATGATTTCCCCCCACCTGTTATGGTGCTTTGGTTATCGAGGTATAGGAGATTATCAACCACGGTGTTATTGCCCGGATAGAGTAATTGATAACATAAATATGAAATTAATGATTGGAATAACAGAAATCTGAGTAAAGATATAGAAGAGAACAACAAGAGCCTCCATATATAAAATATAACAGTTTTATCAATTACATAAACAAAAGGAAATTGAACATGACATTTGGATGATACACTTTCCTTTAGAAATAAAGTTACAAAATTTATGCGAAATGCAATTAGCCGTTTTGTTATACCGATAAAACAAGTTTCATCATAGAATCGAGTGACTGATCAAACTCAAATTGGCAGTATTTCAACATAACGTGGTTGCTTCCGGTCTTTTTATCCAGATCATTTTTGGTGACAGATCCGGTATGCTGCTGCTGCTGCTGCTGCTGCTGCTGCTCTCTCTCTCTCTCTCTCTCTCTCTCTCTCTCTCTCTCTCTCTCTCTCTCTCTCTCTCTCTCTCTCTCTCTCTCTCTCTCGATTGCAGTCTTTGCCAATTACGGGATGCACAAGTATGGAGTTATTCTTCATTTTAAATAAATAAAAGGCAACCTAAATATTTGTAAGGTTTTTCTTTTCTGGCGTCGATCAATATTATCATTAATATTATGCCACATATCGTCATATTGTAACTCACCAGATTAACGCTGTGGTCAGTTCGCAGCCTGATAGTGATACATAATCCCATTATCATAAATGAATGTCTTTTCCCTCAGCTGCTAGACGCAGTCCTACCTACTGGAAACATGACATAATTAAACATCTTTTTTACTGAACATAAGTTGTTAGGATTTTACATGTTCCCGTACATCAACACCTAACCAAATGTATGGGACATTACCTTAAGATTATTTTCTATCCTGATCTTTATTTATGTTTCTTTACTTAGACACACACACACACACACACACACACACACACACACACACACACACACACACACACACACACACACACACACACACACACACACACACACACGTACACTTCCAAATATGGTATAGAAGAACCACTCATTTACAAACCTCAAGGTGTTTTACATTGGCTGTTTGTTTCTTTGATGTGAAAGTAAAGAAAAGTCAAGAAATGAAACCAAAAGTTGACAAAAGGGTCTACTTTTCTTAAACTCATCGCTTCTATTAAACAATTTTATATTTTCCAGCCTTTTGTATGAAAATTATTTATAATAGGTGAGATATTTCGATGCAATATGTGATTGTATTCAACATACTTTCCAAGAGCAATTAAAAGATTTATAAGATCATATAGGTCTTAATTTCTATAAAGACATCTTTTCCTGTAATTTTAAAATTTGGTTCGCAAGTTTCGATCCAATCCATAAATAATTTCCAAAAATGTTCAGTAACTTAACGGTCATAGAATAAGTGCTCACTTTGTTCTGTTTTCTCCTTACATAAGGGACCGTTCTGATGGCCGAGGCAGTTAGAGTGTCCGCCTCGGATGCGGGCAGTCGCGGGTTTGAACACCTGCCGAGTCATATCAAAGATTTATAAAAATGGTACAAGCAGCTGTCTCCCTTGGCGCTCAGCATTAAGAGGTTAGTGTTAGAACTGGTAGGCGGTCAGGATAATGTGACTGGGTGAGACATCATGATACATGTCTGCGGCATGATGCCCCAGTGCTAGACATCACCATCAACTGCCACAATGCAGACATTAAAGCGATATGACTGCAAAATTGTTAAAGCTACGCAAAAAACTCAAATCACACACACACACACACACACACACACACACACACACACACACACACACACACACACACACACACACACACACACACACACACACACACACAGAGCAGGAGCATTTATCATTATCACTTAAATTAATCTTTTTAAAAAACTGGTTTTTGGTTAATAGTTCTGTGTAGAAGTCTAAAATTAAAGCTAATCAGTTGTGTGTCTTTTATACAAAGTTTTGTTGGATCATTTATTTACACTAATTGCACACCCTAACAGCCTGGTCCAAGTTTCCTATTTACCATTTAGATTTTGTATCTTGGTTTTTATTAGATCTTTATAAATAAATTTATTCTTTGCTCTTGCCCTTAGGAGGGAAGTTTTGTCGAGTATTACAAGGAAAGTATTTCCAATTTTTCAAAAGAGAATTGTAATTTTCTTTTCAAGTTCACTGATATCTTTGAGATAAGAGCAAAGTATAATTTAAATTAGTTTGTGTTGTTTGTTTTATTTCATCAAAAGTTAATATAGATCCCTGTGCATCAAAAAGGTATATAACAAGTACAAGACCGTTTGTTCTCCATCTTGTGTATAACTTAAAATTGTCTATAGTTACTAAATTAAGACTATTTTGAGACAAGTATTCCTAAACTTTCCTTGATTTCTTTTTCCACTGAGATAAAGCATAAACAACATCACGCCAAAATATATATTAATTGTTTTGCAGATTTCTTTCAATTTAGTTTTTCCTAATTTTAATAACAGTATTCCTCCAAATTTTCCAAATATTTGTTCGGAAACCAGTTTTAGCCATGAACCACTTTCGTTCAGCATAAGGCGCCTAATCCAGGAAAGTTTTATGTAACACATCAATGAGTGCAAGTGGATCATGTTTAACCCCCCTTCCGTAAAGGGAGCTATAAGAGTATCTAATTTGACCCCCTCGCTTTTTTTCCACCCTAAATAAATCTGATAAATAATGTATTCATTTCATTTTCCATATGGAGTGAAGGATGTGGTAGAGCAGCAAAAAGATTAATAAATTTGGGCATAATCGGGATTTTATCAAAGTAATTTTTCCAGTAAGGGGCTAATATATTCTACTCCACCAGCCGAGCAAGTTCTTTGCTTCCTTAAATTTCGTCCAATAATTAAGTTCAACCATATCCTCCAAATTCAAAGAGAAATCTACTCCCAGTTATCTAAAATTGGCGACTGACCAGTTAATATCAATTTCAGACTATATATTTCATTAAAAATTTGTTATTTCCAATCCAAATAGCGTTTGATTTAAAAACATTGCAGTGCAAACCTAATGTTGTGGCAAAGTCGTTTAAAATTTGCACGGTTGTCTTCAAGGACAAAGGTGAACCATCTAATAATAGAAGAGTGTCATCAGCGTATTGCCCTAACTTGAACTCCATTTCATTATAGAAAATGCCTGTAATAGCTGTGTTCCTTTTTAGTTCTATTGCAAGAAGTTCAATTTCTGTTATAAATAAGTAGGGTGCTATAGGGTCTCCCTGGCAACAACCTCTCTCCAAATTGAAAATGGGGATGCATGTCCATGATTAATGACACAACCTTTTGATTTATTGCAAAATACCTAAACCACTGACAAATAGATTCCCCAAAGTTAACAAATTTCAGGGCATTCTCCAGAAGGTCCCATTCGACCGAGTCAACAGCTTTTTCGAAGTCGATGAGTAAGAGAAAACCAGATTCATTTTTTTTCTCGAGATACTGCGTAAGATCATACAAAATTCTTGTATTTTCACTCATGAATCTCCCTTTCATAAAACCTTTACGACTGTCACTAATAATAAGAGGGAGGACTTTCTTGACCCTAGAAGCAAATGAAACCGAAACAATCTTGTAATCTACATTAAGTAGTGAAAATGGTATCTAATTTTTTTATTAATTGTCTGTCTTTATCTTAGTTTGGAGTGCAAATAACAATTACTTGAGACTGAAAAACTTGCATGTCAGATCTAAAGAGAAAGCCACCTAGATCTTTCCAAAATAATTTGTAGAATTCAACAGCTAATCAGTTGGAGCCGGGGATAGAATATTTATTTCATATTTTTCAGTGCTAAACCGCAATCCTCAAAAGCTAGCTTAGCTTCATACAAGCATCATTCAAAATCTGAAAATTTTCTATCATGATTTAAAAAGTGATTCAGAGTTTGTAAATTATTGTTGTTTTGGGCTTTGAATAATTTTTCATAAAAATCTTTCTGGTGTATTTAATATCTCTTTGACCTGTTACCCTTGTTCTATCTTCTGTAACTAACTCTGTTTATTGTTTTGTTTAAGTAATTTCTCTTTTCAAGTTAAGGAGATATTAATAATTTTTTCACCAGACTCATACCACATTGCTTTTGATCCTAACATTACACCTTCCATCTCATTTTTTTTTTCTTCTAAATCTGCTTGATTTTTGTTCAGTTCTTTCATAATAGTGGGTTATTATTTTGATTCACTAAAGTATGTAAGGTCTGTATTTTAGCTTCAATTTTCTTTAAATTTAATTTTCTTTAAATTTAGTTTCTCAAGTTTGCCTTAGCTTAAGAATAACTAATTGATTCTGATATTATAATCATTTTAAGGACTTCAAGAAACAATTGATCATTGCAAGTTAATTTCACCTGAAGTGGGTTTTTCTCATCGCCTTCACTACAGTATTCTTCTAATGTATTAGATACATATCTTTTAACTCACTGAATATATTAATCTTGTTTTCATAACGTCGAATAGAATATCCTGTACCCAGGACCTCTGGGTACTGCGGATATCGATAATTTTAGAATTATTGCTGAATGGTCTGTTTTACAGCCAGGAATAATAGCTGTGTCAATAAAATCTAAAAACATGGCCTCAGAGATTAAAAAGGTCCAGTCTACTTTGTTTCACAGGATTTACCTGTCGCCAGGTAAATATTCTCCTCTCAGGATTGACAGTTCTATAAGGATACACTAAGTTAATTTGATTCTTGATGTCCTAGACTGTTTATCATGCAGGATATAAAAAGTCAAGCTCCATCCTGAACAACAACCCAATCATCAGAAATAATAACAAAGGAATTGTCAAAGTTTATAATATCCTCTTTCAAATTTCTAAAAACAACTCAGCATTATCATCATTATGACCTATAGATTCTCTAGAGTAAATCTCAGTCCATCAACTGATTAATCTAGGAGAATGTATCTGCCCTGACCATCACACCTTTTTCTATTAATGCATAATTTAAAATTATTTTTAAACAGGATAGCAATACCTACATTATTGGCAGATTTGTGACTAAAAAACGCTTATAACCCCCTTCAGCCTCCCAGTATATTTCAGTCTCAGTTGTACTGCGTGTCTCCTGTAAACGTAAACGGATCCATTCTTTTGTTTTACACAGAAGAAAATATCTCTTTTTTAAAACTGGAACTATGTAGACCCCTAACATACATTTGAAATTATTTTTTTTATCTGGGTATCCATTACTAGTTTTGTTTTTTTTTGAGTTGAAGTTTCGTGGAGCTTGTATAACTACGCACTACAAAACCAATATCATAAAAACAACTCACACCTTGGGATACACTCTTAAACGTACAACCACATGTTTAGAAAAGTGATTAGTATAGTACAATGTCATTCACCACTGGGTACATATATGATGTTGGCCAAAATAAAGACACATGAGGTCTATTCAACTAGGGTGCTGGTATAGTTATAAAGTTTAAACATCAATACGGTGTATCTATATAACAAAATCCACACAACACCACTTTTGCTCATTCATTTACGTCCTGGACCAAAAGATTAAAAGCCGAGTTCTCCATCCATTTGTTGGACATGTCTATGTGTGTATCAAGGTTAGTGTAACATAAGACAGATATATACTTATATTCAAATATGTACATACATACATACACATATATACATACACAAATGTCCGTACGTTCGTACTTACATACCTACTTACAGACACATATTTATACATACATATATGCACATATACATGCATAGACATACAATGTATGACCAACAGGAACGTCTTATACTCATTATTTTCAAAATGAAGCACAAGTATAGCACAAGTCCAAATTAAGCTGCAAGGTCATGTGAAATTCCTTACCCATTACTGGCTTTGTCCTTCTATCAAAGCCAGTTTTCCCAACTCAGAATATACCTAGGCCAGAATAAAAAAAATTTTCACATCTTTTTTGATACAAAGTTTTATACTTCCAATTGTATCCAGAATCACTGTGTAAAATTATTTCACTTCCGGATTGGGATTGATTATTTTATTGTCCCCAAAATGGTCAAACTCGCACCTTTTACCAGCCTGTTGATTTGGCATACACACTGCAATTGTAATACCAGGCAGATTCAACTTTTGGATGAATGGTCAATCTGTTTAAGAGTCCCATATTTTGCCCAGTGACATCTTTCACTGTTCTTACATTGTATTTGCTCTTTGTTATGAGTACGAAAGATAGTTTTAGGTTTAATTTTTTATATGTACAATGTCCAGTGTGTCTGAAATAAAGCTCCTACATGAAGAATGATGCTCTTTTGTCTCCGCAAAGAAGGCGTTAAATGTTTAGGGAGTTACGAAGCACCCTACTACATTGAAGGCTCTTTGTATCGGCCTCTGTGCCATCAATATCATGTATAAATTGTATGTGACTTTGACTGTATTGTAAGGTAATCCATGAGATAGCAAACATCTGGACTTGTTTGCAAGTGTCCGATAACGAAATGTACTTAAAACGTACAGTCTCCTCGTCGCCATGAATATTGATTGGCATTATCGGGGTAATCTAAGACACTGTTGATTAAAAAAAAAAAAAAAACAACGATACAGACTAGCAGTTAAACAAACAAAGGTGTTTATGTTTACCCATCTTTCTTAGAAACCTCGCTTTGAATATACTTAAGAGATGGGTTGCAGAGGAAATCAACGCTGACACCGACTCCTCCCTTCCTCCTCTCCTCCCTTAAAGACAAATTTTTTTGTGAAACTATCATATCTGGGCAAACGCGTGACTGATATACGTCGGCATATTTTAGAACTCTAGAATACATTTAACATCTCCGTGAAATTTCTGCGGGCCTGGTACTCCTACTTTCCAGGCTATTTATGGTAGGATAGAACTGTGGCCAGGGTACAAGTTTGACGGACATAGTCGATATAAAATAGGACGGGTGCAATTTTCGCATTAATCGACTTTAATTTAAAACAAGAAACAACATGAAATATGGGAATGGGAAAGCGGATGGAATTTCCATTTTTCTCTCATAAAAGTTTTCTTGTGCTTTTTTCCACATTTCTCTGATCAATGGTCATAGTTAAAGTTTGCTGTGCAAAAGGCTAAAATGCTTACTTATCACAGTCAGTATCTATCGCATATTGTGTGTATGCTTACGCATTTATCGTAGTCAATATTTACTATGCAAAACGTCTGACTGCTTACTTACTCATCATAGTCTAGATTTCATGTGCAAAACTCTAACTGCTTGCGTATCAAAGGCCATATTTACAATACAAAAGTCCTAATGCTTACTAATCAAAGTCCATATTTAAAATACAAAAAGTCTGAATGCTTGCTTATCAAAGTCCATATTTTCAATACAAAAAGTCTTAAGCTTGATTATCACAGTCTATATTTACTGTACAATGTACTTATCACATCCCAATTGTACACCATAAAATGTCTAAATACTTATCTTCTGCAGTCCGTACTTACTGAACATAAAGTCTAAATGCGTACTTATTTATTTCAGTCCATAATTAAAGTCCAAAATCCTGAATGCTTACTTACCTATCATAGTCCTTATTTCCTGTGCAAAAGTTTAATTGCTTACTTATGATAGTCCATATTTACTGTACAAAGAGACTAAATGCTTACTTAGCATAGTCTATATTTGCTGTATAGTCTACTTACTTAGCATAGTCCATATTTGCTGTATAGTCTAAATGCTTACTTAGCATAGTCCATATTTACTATACAAGAAGTCGAACTACTGTACTTATGCGTTTCACTGTTTCAGCTGTGAAGCATAGGCAATAACGTTCATGTGTTGCTTTTAACAGTTAAAACTTGATGTTTTCTATTCAATTCTTAATCTCTGCAACGGACAAATTACACTCGTTAATTCGTAATCTCGATATCGTACAATACTACACTCGGTAATTCGTAATCTTCATATCGTACAATAAATACTACACTCGTTAATTAGTAATCTCCGTATCCGACAATACTGAACCCGGTAATTCGTAATCTCCGTATCGTACAATACTACACTCGTTAATTCGTAATATCCGTATCGGACAATACTGAACAGGTTAATTCGTATTATCCGTATCGGACATTACTGCACGATTATTAGGAGGAGTACAACTAAGGACACTTCAATTATACATCAATAAAAGAATCCGCAAAATAACACTTTTCCAAGGGAAAAACAGAACTGTTAAATATTGATGATACAAAAAGCCGTATTGATTATAAAGCAGGTACATTTTTATTGAAGTCTGCAATACAAAACGTTAGTGTTATATTTAGTATTTCGAAATCAGCTCTTGGTAAATGGGGAGATAAATACAACCACAGTATCTACATAACATTTTAGACAATGAGTACTGCATATTTCTGCAACAGCACAATGCGATTAATTCCAAATTGTGAGTGTGACCGCTCCGGTGGCCTAAGTGGTTAGAGCGTCCGCCTCGGATGCGGGAGGTCGTGAATTCGAACCCCGGCCGAGTCATACCAAAGACTTATAAAAATGGTACCATCAGCCGCCTCGCTAGGCGCCCAGCATTTGGAGATTAGTGTTAGGACTGGTCTGCCAGGTGTCAGGATAATGTGACTGGGTGGGACATAATGGTACATGTCTGCGGCATGATGTCCCAGTGCTAGACGTCACTATAAACTGCTGTACTGCAGACAGCGATATGACTTGAAAATTGTTAAAGCTACGTTAAAAATCCAAATAACACACACACACACACACACACACACACACACACACACACACACACAGCGCGCGCGCTCTAATTGAGAGTGCATTTGGACAAATCCGGGTCAAATATTAATGAAATTTATAAACTTAAGTGCACTCTCAGATTAAAAATTAAAAAGGATTTAAATGCAATTTCAAGTAGCTGTTCTGGCACAGTGGTTAGGGTGCCGGATTTGCGATAAAAAGATGCGGGTTGGAATTAGCCCTGGCTTCAATGGCAAGCCACTTTGCCTCAATTGCCGCGCCACTAAATAACCTGCTTGTGTTTATGTGCTGTAAACACAAATCCAAACCAAATTTAATTTGTGAAACTTTATAGGCCAGACGTTCTGAATAAGGACAATGTTCTCATGCATGTAATGTATTTCCTTATCTTTAACCATTCAAAACTTCAGATTCAATGTCCATTTATATTAAAGACATTTGTGATATACAGCGCATGTAAGTCAACATCTTACATCGTATCTCTTTTGTTTGCGGCTGGTGTGTAAGGACATTACCGACCCTTTAAACTCATATGTACTATGCGTCTGACCATAGCGACTAGGAACACGGTTAACATGATGACATATTCACGTATGAGAGAGAGAGAGAGAGAGAGAGAGAGAGAGAGAGAGAGAGAGAGGGGGGGGGGGGCGGGTGAAGAAAGCAATTACAGCAATATCCATAAATCTTTTTTAATAATAACAGATACGGGTATTTTATTGTTACAAATTAGGAGTCAAGTTGTGCATAAAATTTATAAATGAATACTCAAAACAGATCTCTCGAAATGAACTTCAGATCAGATTTTATCGTGCTCCTACCACAAATAAGTCTTCCTTCCGTGCAAAATTACCTCAATCACCCATCCATAGAAATGTATCAACCATGTTCTTTTAAATTATAGAAAAGATCAGAGAATACTTGTAAACAATGACGTTAACCTTGACAACGGTGACAAACGTAAATATACAAAAGCAAAACAAATAATGACGTCATTTCTCCTCATCGTGTGACCGATGCACGGGTCAGTGAACAGAGTGTATGTAATGCGAGAAAAAGTGTTTCCCCATAAGAAAAGTATAAATGATATAATATATGAATGATAATTATGATATTAAACATTTCTATAGTTTAATTTAAAAGAAAGAAAAAATTGTATTAAAAAAAAAAAATGACAAAAATTTCGAATGAGAGACGTTAATGGTACCATTCAGGTTTGGAAATCAAACAATAATGGTGTGTAATTTAAAAGTATACCAGACTACGTATTTTACTACTCGGTATCTTCAACATGTGACGATGTAGTATTAAACTAAAGAACCGTTATGAAAGGTGCTTGCAGACCGGCCATATGCACACACAAAAAATCATCACTATCTTGATTTATCTGTGAACACGACGGGTATGCATGCACCTTGAAATTCCGCTCGCGATTGTGCCAGCAGCTATTACCGACTAAAGATATCAACTAGGATCTTCATCAGCTAGTCTTGGAATTGTCGTTTGACTAGCATTCAATGCAGCGCGTGGAATTTACTATCCGCCTTTCGGCATTTCCAATTCACTGGGAATTGCAACTGGTTATAACCTCAACAGCTATATCTTTGTCAGTTACTTAGAAAGTAAGGCAATTTTTCAGCGTCTCTAATGATTATGTTTATCCCAATTAAACCAGGAATCAAGATAGTGATGCGATCTTCCAGAAATCTATGTAGCTTTGTCTCATTAATTTACTCGTCTTGACCAATCATACAAGAACGGCGCTAAAATCTAATACCAAGCGCTTTAACAATAATTATCTCACAAACCCAATAACTTTTGACATAAATCGGGTTGGCAAGTCTCACTAGGGACGTATCGTTATTACCAAGTTTTCCCGAGGGAGAGATCGTTTCTTGTATCACCGAGAGACAGCTAATTGTGGAAGATTGGCTCGTTAATATGCCAGGCCATGATGTTGTTGTATCACAAATGGAAACATCACAAGCCTCCAGAATATATTGTCTTTGTACTAGAGAAGGAGAAATCTAATTTGATTTGCACATGGCCATTGCGCTGCGACAAGTTGATTAATTCAACTGAAAGAGTAGAAGCGGATTTTATAATGATAATATGATTAATATAGTAGTGACCGTTGTAGTTTGAACAAAAAGGAGATGACGAAATTAAAGAAGACAACCTATTTAAAATTGAGGAGCGATATTTATGTCCTATTTTCGATTATGTTTTGAATTTATCCGGGAGTACACGGGATTTTTGGATTGGATATTTAAAATCGATAGCGTCAAAGCTAAATCACATTATAACTAATTACAAAACCTCTGTGCTAATTGGATGAAAAACATGGATAACTTTCTTAAATCAATGGTTCTAAGTTGATACATTGATAGTTGGGTGATTATCTCTTTTACATCATACTCAGTCGTATTGATATTTTCTTGTTAACATAATGTTTTAAGCTTATCTCATTTACTTTATGGTGGTACGAATATGTAATTAAATTACTTGTGTGTTCGTTTTAAATTCTTTTTTTTTAATTTTATTTTTGTTTCATTACATTTTATTATAATGATAATTTTACGGGATTTGACTATTTTCGAAAAATCACTTCTCTGTTTTGACCTGATTTGAACGTAAAAGGATTACATTATCAGTATTTTTAGCTCACCTTGGTTGAGACGTTTTGTAAACACTAAGCGAAAATGATTGGCTATTACCAAGGTCATGTTCGGCCCACGTGTTAGCTGATTGTAAACAGTTTCATTTTTAAATTCATTTCCAGCGTGGGAATCTGATTCTTAGATAGGTCTATTCTTGCTTACGTGATCACTGACATATTTTTTACTGCGCTGTTCGGACAAAATAAGTGATCATGTAACCGATCACGAGTATCAAAATGACGTTTTAGTTGGTCTTAATTCTCAATCTCAGTGTTTTCTGGTTCAGTCGTATTTGAAACCTTGAGGGCTCAGGAGGTTTTTATTGCTGATATCAGTTTGTTCTGAAGTTCGTCTATTTTTTGGGATTTAATAATTCATATTCCTTAGAAAACAAAACAAGTGCTTTTCTTTATGAAATTTCTGGGACAAACACGTTCAGTGGAAATTTATTCTGGAATTCTAAACAGAACATTATAAATTGTGATTCAACGAGGAACTGTTGCCATCAGTACAACGACCTCATCTGACGTCATCGCCTTCCATATTGAACTTCATAGAGATTCGAACCTGGAATCATTTAGAACTGCTTAGTGATAGGACTTATATTTTTCAATTCTAGGATTAATTTTTGGACTATTTTCACAAACCGTAAGTCCTATTTCATATTTTTATCTTGTTTTCTAAGGAAATAAATTATTTTGTTAAAATTTACAAAGCTTGTTGACTTCATTCTTTTCTTTTGTTACATTTGTATGAGCCTACACGTAACAATGGACATATTTTTTTCCAATACAAAAATCAATTACAGCCGTTTTAGTTATGATAATCATGCAAAATTGTGACCTGATTAACATAGATGGATAGATAGATAGACAATCCGTACCAATTGGTGTTCATTTGTTGACAGGAAAACGGAACAATGATAACCTGACCAAAAGTTCAATACCAAGATAGGAGAAAATACTCAGATTAAATGAAATACAAAACAATATCATATGATATTGATCAGACAGCATGATGTGATTAACACTAGTGTCGAACAGAAAATATTACCATCTCCCTCGGTTGATTCTTGAAATATTTTACTGAGGTTGATAAATGAAACATGCCTTCACGGCAATATCACTTCCCTTAAACTTCATCATCGGGTTCCGGTAGAAATAATTAAAACGTCACAGCGTGAATGTCTTCAAGCGAGGGTGATTACACGTCATCATGACTATAAAAAAATCTCTGTCCAAAAATGTCATCCATTTCTTCAGTCTTCTATAACGGTAATCGAGTATCACGTAGATGCTTGGAAAGCCTGACGGAAATATCCCAGAAATACATGCTCTTTGGACATAAAGAGCATAATAGTCCACAGAGGGCATGCGTAATGGTGTTATTGTGTCTGCTGGATTCCAATTATACGAAGCAATCAAAGACTGAAATTGTGAATAAAGCAGGCTTCTAAGCGAACAGTATGCACTGAAAATATTAAATAATTTTGCCTTATTCGCTGTGGAATTTAATAAGGCTGTAACGCATCGGGGGTGTCCAAATTGCATTTTACACAATAAGCTATTTGCTTGTGAAGGTTCTATCTTAAGAGTGATTTGTGATTTTTCTGTCCGACAATTGGTCGGTTGGGTTTGAAGAGCGCTCTTAGTACATTATTGGCTATGTGATGCCTAGGAAATGGGAGCCACGTGTCTTTCACACGGACACAATGAAGCAGCGGACCCGAGCTGGACTGGATGGGTATCGAAACCGCAACCCTGGGATAATGAGTCCAAAATTGCATCCCTGGATTATGAGTCTTACTCCAAATCACACAGACACATGTATTTTGTGTGGAATTGACACATCTGATAAATCCAGGTCCATAATCAGCGGAATTGAGTAGAATTAACAACCCCCTCCCCCCCCCTAAAAATACATTCACTCCAGACCAAATGGAAAAGCTGTTGCAATGCGCGTTCATTCACAATATGACTCTAAATTTCAATTTTAAGTAGACCAAAACGACAATTCTTTTTGAAAGTGATGTCGAGCGCGCGACTAAGTTCAAATTTCGCTGGACAGAGTTATGTATGCATTAATATAGTTGCTGTGTTTTGATGATGTATTGTGGCATTGTTTGCGCTTGTGTATTTATTTTGGAATTCAGCATAAATTCAATTACTTTCTTCCTTGTAATGTATTTTTTTTTACATAAATAATCCTTAGGTAGAATAAGAAAATGAGTATATAATAAAAAGGTTACTGAATTTGTATGGGGAAATATTAGGTCATTTCATCGGATGGATATGCACTCCCACATGTCGTGCAGTATCCTTCCGAAAAAAAAACTCGTTCATATTTTCCCATACAAATGCAGTAACCTATAAGTATTGTATTGTATTGTATCAGTGCTGTACTGCGTGCATGCATGCGCGCGTATGTGCATATGTATGTATGTATGTATGTATGTATGTATGTATGTATGTATGTATGTATGTATGTATGTATGTATACTTACTTTATATTGTGTGCTGGCTTTTTCCATGGTTATATGCTATGTATGTTTAATTTGTATTGTATAATTAACCTTTGTCCATAAATGATGGTAGGAGTTGGGCCTACCTAACCAATGTCCTTTTATATAAACAACATATTAGATAGCTGATTCTTAGCTATGATTTAGATTCTATATTAAGATTATTATTATTTGGAGGTAATCATGTTTTCTTGGATCTGAACTCAGGACAGTGGAATTCCTCTTGGAAAAACATGGTCAACCTGCAATTTCCTGGGTAGATTGATACAATTTAAGTAAACAGACCTGACCTTGCTTACAGATTTGATGGAAAATTCCATTAAGATAATAGATAATTTTCAGGCAATGATTATTGCGACATAAGTCAGGAGGAGAATTATATAAATTCGTTGCTTCAAAATTACCCATTTCATATCTTAACGTCACTCCTAGTGGAGAATATTTTAGTTGTGTTTAATTGGGAGGATTTAATTTATTTATTTCAATTACTGATTTCAGTTACAAAGTGCTCATTAATACTTTTTGGACTAAATAATTATTTTTGGGATCATTGTAAATTCATTCAAGGATACTTTTGATTATATCACTGTGCTACATAAAGATTTTTAGCACATTGACACAATTCCAGGCTATTGGTATATCAGCACCTTCAGAATTGGAATTTAATTGTAACTCCACTGGAATACATTTAGAATACTCAAATAGTTTTGGACTTGTGATAGAACTTTTAGTTCTCATTGAGACTTAATTCACAATACTGAAAGTTCTTTTTTAAAATTTCACTTTTGTATTCAAAGGAAAGTGAATTATTTGTTGAAAATTACAAAACTTGTTTTTTTTTAAAAAAAAATATATTTTCTGTTTCTTAGTTCAAGACCATAGAGCTGTAACAGAAAAATGGGGAACTTGTCCGTTGCAAAAATATTTAAGAAAACTTCAGTTTGCTTTTAAATTTAAATTCACTTTTTCGGAATTTATTTTTAGTGTCTGATATCTGAATTTCACATATTATGGTAATCTTTAGTGAAACCAACAAGCTATCACAATGTGATCTAAAGTGAAGAACTTTATTTTAAATTCTACACCGGAAGGAATGGAGTCTTGAAAAAGGACGAAGTGCTTCAACTTGCCAGAAAATATGATCTTTCTGAAGCGAAGACTTCTTTCACGAAGCAATAAATAAAAAATATTTTGGTCCGATATTTGGTGGAAAAGAATTTTTGGGATAAGAGTGCATTTTGGTTTGATTAGCAAGTCTCTATCTGGCTGTGAAATGAAATTGAAAGAATTGAAATTATAAAAATCACAGCTGCAAAAAGAAATAAAGAAAATAAAAACTCAGGAATGTGAAAGAGAAATAAAACTGCAGAATGAAGAACAGGGGAGAGAGAGAGAGAGAGAGAGAGAGAGAGAGAGAGAGAGAGAGAGAGAGAGAGAGAGAGATGCAAATGCAAAGAGAAAAATGTGAGAGAGAACTTCAGATGCAGAGAGAAGAATAAGAAACGGAAACGCAATTTAGATTAAAAGAATTAGAACTGGCAAGCAGAAAGCACCCCACTCTTTACACACAATTTCAGGTTTTGATGTCACTAAGAATTTCTCTGTTTAAAGAAAAGGCGTATATAAATATTTTCCTCATTTTGAAAACATTACTGAAAAATTTAAATGACCAAGTTATTGCAATGTGAACTTTTTGGCAAACACTCGTGACATCTACACTTCCCTGTCGATATAGCAAAGTGCTGATTATGATGTGGTTAAGGAAGGTGTCTTCAAGGGTTCAGAGTTGGTACCTGAAGTTCATAAAAGTTTAAAAACTATTTTTAACAAAACGAAACTGGAAAACCCATATCAAATTTGCAAGAGTAAAAGAGCAGTTATTTGATAGGTGGTGCTTAGCCAAGAAAGTTGGTCAAGATTATGAATATCTCAGATAACTCAATATTAGTTGAAGAGTTCAAGAATTGCGTCCATAGTAACTTTAAGACTTGGTTTGATGAAAACAAGGTCGAAGCTTTATATAATGCTGCTCGTATAGCTGACGAGTATTCCTTAGCTCATGCAGTTTCGTTTGTCAGTAAGTCTTCAACTCAGCAGCATTATGGTAAAAAAATATTTCAGTATAATATGAGCAATTCCAAATGTCAATCTGGCACAACTCTTAGGAATCAAAGTTCTGATAAGGCTGATTAGAAATCATTATTTCTTCCTATGTGCACCTATTGCAAGTAGAAAGGGCACATCATTTCTGATTGCTACAGACGGAAGAATAAGCAGCAGAATAAGACAGAGCTATTCCAAATGCCTTTATTTCTACTAGGTCAAGGTTACGGTCGGAAAGCAATATATTTGTTGGGTCAAACAAACCCTAGTCTGTTTTTATTATGGAAAGGTTTGTACCATTCATGTCGAAAGGTTCTTTATCACTTACGGCTGATTCTACCAATCCTATCCATATTTAAATATTAAGGGACAGAGCCTTTTATTACCAGATACTTTGCCTTTATCGGAGACCTCATCTTCTGCTGAAAGTGTTTAGAGCAGCTTTGTTAATGTTCCTCACCATTGTGGAAATTTATCATCGACTTAGTCTCAGTACCTGTGATAGTCGGAACTGTGACGTCTTTTCCAGTCGAGGGTATACATTTATTACTGGGCAATGACCTAGCCGGAGATAAGATTATGGTTAATCCACTTGTAACTGATGGACTTTGTTTGGATATAAAAGTTGATCCTATTGAAAATGAAACCTCAGATATATACCCTGCTTGTGCAGTTACTAGAGCTATGGCAAAGAAAGCTCTTGAGAATGATGTTGATCAGGAAAATATTGTTTGAGCTGACACATTTATTGGTCAGTACTTTCATGAGGTAACAGTTGCTCCTGTTATTGGTCGGTCAAGAAGTAATGGTCACAGTGATGCTCTTTTTACTAATCATTCTCTTTATTCTAATCAGTGTTTCAAAATATCACTCGTTGTCCAACAGGAACACAATCCTGAGATCTATTGTTTGTTTCAGAGGGATATTAGCGAAACTAAAGCCACACAAGTACTGTTTGTAAGCTTTTGAAAAATGGGGTCCATTAGAGATCAAGATCACCTGAGGTACCCACTTCTGACGAATGATCAGTGAGCTATCAAATTGTTGTTCCTAAGTCGACAGGGAATTCTCAGTCTAGCCCATGAAACTGCAGTTAGTTGTCAGTAAGACTTATCACAAGATCTTGAATAATTTTTATTGGCCAAAAATTAAACATGATGTTTATAAATACTGTAGATCCTATCATACTTGTCAAATTGTAGGAAAAGCCAATAAGAAGATACCCAAGGCTCTTCTGCAACCTATTCCTGCATTTGAGGAACCATTTAGCCGAATAATGGTAGATTTTGTTGCCTCATACCTAAGACCAAGTCAGGCAAATTGTTGACCATAATGCGTGGGTCCACAAGACAGGCAATTCTTTTGAAGAATATTAACACTAAAAGCATAGTTAAAGCTTCGAGAGTATATTTTTACACTTGTTGACCTTCCCAAATCTGCCCAATCTGATCAAGGGTCAAATTTTATGTCTCGAATATTACAGCAAGTTAGGCATGGATTAAGCATTCCACAGCTTAAGTCTTCTGTCTATAATTCTGAAGTTCAAGGGGCTTTGGAAAGATTTCACCAAACATTTTGAAGAATAGTATTCGGTGATATTGCTTTGATACGGAAAAAGATTGGGACGGGTTGTTCATTTACTGTTGTTTGCTGTTAGGGAATCAGTTCAAGAATCATTAGGTTTTAGTCTTTTTATACTTGTTTTTCGTCATTCAGTCTGTGGACCATTGAATTTATTAAAAGAGAGACTTCTTTCAACCGAAGATCCAGAGATTAATCTTCTTGACAATATTTCTGAATTCAAATACAAGCTGTGAAAGTGTTGTGAAGTAGCAAAAACTAATCTTCACTACTGCTAATGTAAAACTGAAATTAAGATATGACAGAAATATAAAGGATTTTACAGCCTGGTGATCTCCAACCCTTACCTCAAAATACATATTATGGTCCGTATACAGTGGAAAAGAATGTAGTGACTTAAATTATATAATTAAATGCCCCGGGAGGCGAAACAAATTGCAATACTAAAATGTTAAATAGGTATATTGATAGGTGTGGCCCTGCTAATTTTTCAGTCATTTTAGTTGTACCTGACCCACACAGTAAAGATTTAAATGATGGCACGCAATCAAACTGTAGTGACTTTGATTTAACCAGTCTTCGGAATTCATAAATCTTGAATAACCTTGACCAGAAACTTTCACATCTACGGCCACAATAAAAGAGTGAACTAAAACAGTTATTATGCGAATGTGAGTACTTGTTTTCAGATGTTCTAACAAATAAACAAATAACATCTACCATGACGCTAAAATTATAAATTCTACACCCGTGAAACAGCATCCTTACAGAATGAAAATCTCAAGCAGGAATGTGTGAAAACAGTATTTCAATATTTGCTGGAGAAAGATTTCATGGAAGCAAGTAAAAGTAATTGGAGTTCACCACGTATTCATGTGCCACAAAAGACAATACTTTCCGCATTTGTTTCGACTATGGAAAAGTGAACAGTGCCACCTAAACAGATTAATTTCTAAGGCCATAAATCAACGACTGCATTGATACAGTTGGAAATTCAAATTATGTCACCAAGTTTGACATTTGAAAAGGATTCTGGCAAATTCCACTCACGGAAAGAGCAAAGGAGATTTTGGCATTTGTAACTCCAGATGGACTTTATCAATACAAAAGGTGGTATCGTTTTGGTATGAAAGGTTCTCTCAACTTTCCAGCGTTTAAGGAACACGATTACATCTGGTCTAGATATCTGCTACGTTCATTGATCGACTCAGTGGTGCAAATTTGGCAATTAATTTATCTAAACGTGAGTTCTGACGTGTTTGTGTTATATTTCTGGGACATATTGTGGTCAAGTTAAACTGAGAAAAGTTAAGGTCAAGACTATCTCTTAATTCCCTGTGTTTATCAGTAAAAAGCAAATAATGCGAATTTGTGGGTATGGTTGGATATTATCGGAAATTTTGCTCCAATATTTCCATAACTACTGATTCTTCTGATATGTCGGGAGGCTTTTGAAAAATTGAAGGCCATACTTAAGAGTGCACTAGTTTTTTTCAGTTGATTGTTTGAAATGTCTGTTAATGCAAGTGATGTTGGAGTTCGTGGAGTATTGATTCAAGAGGACAAAACTGGTGTGGATTATCCTGTGTGCTATTTTTATAAAACAATTAAACAAGCACTAGAGCATTATTCTACAATCGAGAAGGAGTGTTTGGCTCTGATATTGGATTTGAAGCTCCTTCTCTGAGTATTGTTTTCAGTGATTACAACCTACTAACTTTCATTATCAAAACAAAACAAAAATCAGAGATTGTATGGTTGAGTTTGATATTGCAGGAATACAACACTGACATCAGACACATCAAGGGACAGCATAATCTGATTACAGATGCACTTTTCATGTGTATAGAAGTGCCATATTGCCTTATTTTTTTTTTTTGTGTCATTCATAAGACATGTACCTATGTAATATTTTATTATTTTAGTAATATATGAATATATCTCTAACATCTAAAATCTTTATTGCATAAATCTTTCTTTATGAGGGGACGTGTTACGTATATTTAATTTGTATTGTGTGTTGGTTTTCGACTATGATTATATGCTATGTATATTAAATTTGTATTGTTTAATTGACTTTTCCATAATTGAGTGTTGGAAATAGGCCTTCCTGGCCAATGTCTTTTGTATAAACAACATATTACATAGCAAATTATTGACTGTGATTTTAGACTATATATTAAGATTATTCTTATTTGGATGCAAACATGTTTACTTGGGTCAAAAATCAGGACATTAGTATTTCCCTGGTCTATCTGCCCTTTCCCAGGTATCTTGATAAAATTTAAATAAACAGAGCTGATCTTGTTTATAAACTGACGCAAAAATTCCATTAAGATGACAGATCATTTTCAGAAAATGATTATTGCGACATAGGTCAGGTGGAGAGGTATATAAAGATGTTTACTTCATAATTGCTCATTCCAGATAAAACAATCAATTCTATGTATGTATGTATGTACGTATGTATGTATGTATGTATGTATGTATGTATGTATGTATGTATGTATGTATGCTGGAGGCTGTAGCTGAACCACCAGGACAGGAGTGCTTACTGTTGACTATTGTGTTATTTAGACTAGAATTAACACGATTTTATGCACATGCTCTTTACCACTAGACCATATTAAATACAAATAGATGTACACTGGACCACATTAAATACAAATAGATGTACAATAAAATAACGTATGACACAGGAAGATTTGCTCTCAAGAAGACGTGGCGTGTGTGTGTGTGTGTGTGTGTGTGTGTGTGTTGGGAGGAACGGGGTGTGCAGAACGCTTCCTATTCACATCCAAACGGTTGTCTATAGTAGATATCTTTACAATGAATCAACAGCTGGGTCTTGTAAACTCTTTAAGGAAAAGTAAGCAAGTTTTTTGTAATTCAATCGCATTTATTTTTCAAAATAATGTAACTGATTTGATTTTGACAAAGTGTTGTATTTTTCTATAGGCGTTGTTCACGTTACCCCATAACCGCAGTGCAGATAAAAATATGTTTTGCTTTTAAAGACCTGATGTAATTTTGTATCTTGAAGAATACAAATTTTTAATCGTCTATATCAATTCTCTAAATATTTTCTGTTGCTTTGATATGCACCTATTATGCAATGTTTTTTCACTGGATATATGTAGCAAAGCATATAATTCCCTACTTTTTCACTAGTTTCGTTTTTCAATCGCTCTTGACACCCAGAAAAAGAAATCAAAACTTTCATCTCGTTGAAGAAAGAAATTCCTCAGTCATATTCCATTATTACCAATAGAATTAATAGCGCCTCATCAGTAACTCTTGTGAAGGGACAGTTATATCAAATTAGTCCAAACACTTTAATAATAATCATGCCAGACAGTTGACGGCTTGTTTGATTTCTTATTTTGAACTAAATACTAATTTGGACTCAAACATGATGTGCATGGAAGAAAGAAACATGTAAATTTCTTAATAGAATATTCTGACAAATCTTCAAAAAGCTCATGTTTTACAGAGTATGATCACGGAAAGTCACACCTATTTCGAATTTAACATTGAAGGAAAGTGAAAAAGCTTCACCTTAACAAAATTTCGATCGCATCTTACAGGTTGGTTACTATTTTAGCTTTCTGTAATGGCTTTTCGCGTTGCGTGTAATCTCATCAACTCTATTTACTTACAACATAAAAGTTTCGTCTCGTCGGCTTGAAATACATTTAAATCAGACGTTTGACTTGCATCGCAGTTTATATCGTTTGAACTAAGCTATTCATCGGTACGTTGGATAGACAGCCTTTATGTGTTCTTTGTATATGCCCAATGAATCTGCATATTTTCGGAACATATGCTGCGTAAGATGTATGACGAGGGCGTACATATTGAACCCAATGACACTATCCGCTTGGTTGCGTTTTATTCCAAAGGTAGAACAGAGTTGCTTGAATTAGGTTCAACACTCATAACTTGTGGTTTGTTTCGTACAATCATTCGTTATATTCTATTTACCCGGATATAGGAACGTTAAAAATTCATTGAAGTCTCAGAAGAGATTTTATTATTTTATATATGCTGCAGAACAGGAATGTTTGCGATATTACATGATTGCATTTATCCGTGTATAATGGAAACATTGAAAGATGTTGTACGCATGGATAATCATACCAAGGGAAGAACAAAATTGGGGAGCAGCTCAGTTTGTAAAGCGTAGGACACTAAATGGAAGGTTCGTGGGTTCGATACCTTATCAAGCCAACCCAGGTCGGCTGCCCCATTTGTCTTTGGGAAAGGTCGTAGCTCCCATTTCCTCAGCATGATATAGTCAATGTGTAAAAAGTATCGTTTAAATTAAGAAAAAAGCCAAGCAACACAAACAAAAGCAAATACGACGGTCGAAAATTATCTTGAAAGAATTTTTAAAATAGGCATGGTCACACACTTTTTAGATTGACTGGTCTCCTACCGTTTAGCTATGAATAATTACTACTTCAATACTGACTTGACTGGTTTCATACCATTCAGCTGTTACTAATTACTACTTTACTACTAACTTGACTGGTTTCATATCATTCAGCAATTACTAATTACTACTTTACTACTAACTTGGCTGGTTTCATACCATTCAGCTATTACTAATTACTACTTTATTACTAATTTGACTGGTCTCATACCTTTTGTCTCTTCCTGATTACTACTGTACCACTGACTTAACTGGTCGCATACCATTCGGCAACTACTTTTATAGTAAGACAGTTTGTCATATAATTCTTGTTTAATATGCATTGAAATAATTAGCACAAAATGCTTAATAGCCATGAGATAGACCTCGTGGCGTGTATGAAAATTCCAAAAGACGGAGAGAAGGCAAGGTTAACGGAATGCACTAAACAGCCTCAAATAATCAGTGCCACCATGTAATAATGTATATAATTAGGCATTCATCTATATTCATATTAAGAACTATTGCTTTTGTCTCAATTTTCTCAGCTGAGGAGATTATAAGAGAGAGAGAGAGAGAGAGAGAGAGAGAGAGAGAGAGAGAGAGAGAGAGAGAGAGAGAGAGAGAGAGAGATTTCTAATCCCACGTCGAGTCATTCAATTTCATCCGATCTGCGAAAGGAGCGAAAAAAACAACAAAAACATTGTTTTCAGCTATAATAAAGTCATTAATTCTTACTAGTCTTCGATTTATAATTGATATTGAAGTACCAGATAATTTCCTGAATATGCACAACTGAGTCAAATATCTTTATTGCAAATAATATGGAGAAACAGGATATAAACTCCAACTGAGTCAAATAT
>JAECUM010075465.1:0-12796 GCA_016617855.1 Megalonaias nervosa | reverse complement strand
AGAGAATTATAGGTTTTATGAACAATACCTAAGATAAACAAGGTCTTTTTTTTTTTTCTAGTAGCCAGTATAACCAGTGAGGAAACACCGGGAAAATTCTTTTTTCTTTAAAATTGTAACCCATGCAAAATACGAAACTGTAGAGCGCCACCGGAACTTGTTTAATTTGGCTTTCGGTACTGTCATCCGGGTACCCGGGTTGTATGTCTAGTGTTTTAGTAGACAACCCAGGGCACCCGGATGTCGACCCTATGTGTTTACTAAATTCAATTGCCTATTGTATTTCAAACTTGACGCTCAAATTACATATTGCACATACGAAATCAATATCATAGTGACAACAAACTATTGCAAATTCTATGGCGTATTTTTCAAGCTCTAAAAATGCATTTCTGAAGTTTGAAGATTTAATTCTCGATGAGTATCAGTTGAAACTAGAAACAAGTGATCTGGGAATAAGTCAGGCTAACGGAACAATTCAGAAAGTTGGTTGTTTTATGACAAGACTTTATAATGAATTTTAAAGAAAGTTATGTTTACGCCAGCATATCATTGGTAAGTAAATGAAAGACAAGCAGTCCTAATATCTATATACTGCTAATATTTCAGACGCGGTCCGTTTCTTTTTGTTTATCTTTCTTAAATAGTTTACATTCATGTTACTAATAGAAGAATGAAAGTAGGAAAGTCTGGCTAGGGGTGGGGGTGGAGTACTGAATATAGCGCCACTGCTGGATTCGTATATACGTCATATATAACAAGATTGTCATAAACATTTTGTAGTGTCCCCATAACCGTATCATGGGGGTGAATTAAATTTGCATCTTAAGTGAAAATTCAACTTTATGATAGTGTTTATGTTGTACTTATCACTATATATATATATATATATATATATATATATATATATATATATATATATATATATATATATATATATATATATATATATATGAATCTCTGACTTCTTGAATCATAAAAGGCAACTATGCTTCTCTCTTTCTCCAAATTCTCGATCTGTAGGGTACGAGTTCGAATCGTACCATAGGATCAGCCGGGGTCAATTTCAATGGTGTGTCCCATAGAAGGTACTTTCAAAGCCCTTATTTGTAACAGCATCTCGATTTGTACTGTCTATCAGTAACCCCGTGCCTCCGTCCGTCCGTATGTCAATTCAAGAAGTTTATTAGCAAAAGCTACTAAACATACACAAGTAAAACTTCGTTAGCATAATTATATACGAATTTAGATGACCTTATTACATTTTTGGCCATTACATCAATTTTTTCAAATCATTTCTACATCTTTAGCATGACATATCTTATAAACGATCACATGTGTTTCATTTTTCACATTTAAGTAATTCAGTCATAATAAATACCGTACAATATATCCAATGTTTCACATCGATTAATGAATCTCCCTCAAACGCAATGTTCACCTGCTGGAAAGTTCTCTAATTTGATCTTAATATGATATTTCTTTTTCCTAAATTTCAAAGTTTGATATGTTATCGTGTGTGTGACTTTAATATGTAGTTCTTTCATATTAGTACAATTCGATTTCAAATTTTGTCTCAGTCTCGCTTTGTTTATCTATACCCATTATTATATCTATTTATATTGTTACGAGTCTATGCTCTTAAAATCAGTAACAGAAAAGAGCGAAGACAACAAGCTTTGTAAAATTTAACAAATAATTTATTTCCCGAAATACAAAGTGAAAAATGAGAAAAAAGAACTTACGGTATCGTGAATTAAATCCAAAAATAGTCCAAGAACTAAAGACACAAGTCCTAGCAATAAAAAGTCCTGAATAAAACTCATTTGAAGTCCAGAAGAGATTTAAAATTGAAGGCCATGACGTGTCTGTTATGGCCTGCGAAGTGCTGAAGTGTCAACAGTCTCTTGTTGAATCACAGAAATATTATTCCATGTTTGAATTCAGGATAAATTCCAATGAATGTCCTTATCCAAGAATTTTGTTAGAGCATTTTTATATTTCCAGAGAAAATAATCACTTGAATTCAATAATTTAAAGAAAATAAAATTCAGCTCAAACGGGTCACAACATAATACAACTTAAAGTGCTAGATGATAAAGCACAACTGGTAAAATCCTCACAGTCACAAGATAATATAGTTCTCTGTTTGACCTCAGGTCACAATTAGCATTTTCCAAAAAAAACAACCATTACCTAATGAAAATAACCTTCTAGAATGATCTAATGAGCCTTGTTTATTTACAACACCATAGCCTACAAAATTCACTTAGGAATCTCCAAAACCCTGACCCTGATCAACATATTTACTCCTTTTTTGTTTACCTGAATAATAATCCTGATAATAAGCTCATAGAGAATAATGAAGCTATTATTAGTTGTTTACATAATGAAATAAAAAAAAAGTCAATCAGGTCAAGCAGAAATGAACTCAGTTTTGGACAAGGTTAAGTCCAGCATATAATGTTACATTACAATAACATGTAATGGAATAAAAAAAAAAAAAAATAAAATTAACAGACAAACAATTAAATTAAATATACATAACAATATACAGTTAAAATATACCAGTTGCACTCATTTATCTTCCAGTCAACTAAACAACTGCATTTATATTTTTTCCCTATGGTGTAATCGTAAGATGAATGAATAATGATTGATCTGCCTATGTACCCAATTTTGCCTCGGCACGACATAACCTACTTGTATTGCTGTGCCGTAAAACCAACAGCAACTATTGCCCACATCCACCCCCTTCTTTCTCAGGTGGGCAACACATAGTTATCAATACGTAGTTTGTACGGATGTAAGTATTGTCTCTGAGAACGATTATTCTGATGGGTAGTTTGTCGTGTCGGTGGATGGCTGGATAAGCAAGAAGTTAGACCTGCTTGTGAGTTCACATTACATATACGAAATAGGAAGGTACCTACTCACGATACTTGTCACAGTGTATAGTAAATTCTGAACTCATCGTATTATTTGTGTACTTACGTGCGCGAGCTTGGTTTTGGTTGGCCTATTATGTCCGGATATGTAAAATATCGAGGTTAGTTTTAGGAAGTATCACTGCTATTATTATTATTAGTAGTAGTAGTACTAGTAGTAGTAGTAGTAGTAGTAGTAGTAGTAGTTACTGTGAATCGATGTATATTTTTCAGATGGAACAAGAGGCATAGTTCATACAACAGTAACTCCTCTTGGTGCTTTTCTCTCATTATACAAAGTAGACATGGCGGAGAAGAGTGGGAAGAGTGTTTCAGTGGAAGGCATTAAAGTGTCTGTGTCTTTCGGAAATCTTGCGAGCCAAAAGGTTCTCTCTCTCTCTCTCTCTCTCTCTCTCTCTCTCTCTCTCTCTCTCTCTCTCACACACACACACACACACACACACACGATTTTATTTGATTGCACAACTTTATGCTTACCTTTTTAAATTTTTTGAAAATAATTTCAATGGACTAGATAGATACATTTAAAAATTTAATTCAACGCTCGATCATATTTTAAATGAATCTTATCTTTTAGCTTCTGGCAGACTAATGAGTCATGTGCATGCTTATTATTTTAATCAAAGAGTGATAAAAAGCTGCCATATTTCTTTTAATAAAATATACTTTATTAAAATGATTTAAAAATGGCAAAAATAATGTCCGAAAGCAAGTATCTAATGTTTATATTAGAGATTCAGAATAATTTAAGGGTGTAAATTGTAATATCATGAACCTTTAAAGCTATTTAAATAAACGATTCTATATATCATACTTCAAGGTAATTGATATATTCATCGGAAGTGAATCAAATTGGGGACGGGTGGTATCCATATGTGAGAACTGAAGTGAGAAAGATCCAGAATGAGAAACAATGGCCCATTACATTCAAATTCATATTGAAAATTGCTTTATTACCATGTATTAGTGACGAATAAAATGTTAATAGTCAATATATACACAAATCTTAATCCGAATTTTGTACAGAGTATAAAATGACTTGGGACGTCCAACCCGGGAGGTCGAAACGTATTCACTATCCGATATTATACGAGTTCTTTCCCCTCACCTGTACATATTGCATACCACTCTTTTAATACTTTCCAAATAGTTTTATATTATCGACTAGAATTTAAAACTTATTTTGATTAATACAAATTCGATTCGGCTGATATAAAATACCAATTGTGGGAGTCTGTGTAAACACCTGAATAGTGCCAGTGGTAGGCCAATAAATCAGCCCCTCATACATGATGATATGATTCGCGGTTTAGGGAATGATATCACCTATTCATTAAAACATGCAAAAATCTGCAGTCATTTTGGCTGCACACATCGGTCTCCATTTTATACCCTTACCGGAATTTCTCGTGGCTGTGGAGCTACCATCGGCTGAAGGGTTCTTTTGGTGGCATGTACATTATATTCCCGGAGCAAATCCAATGTTTTGTGACCTGTAAATCTACGTGGAATAACATAACCCTCTGACCTATGGCCATTTTGAATTTCGCGCTAGATATGGCTGTTACCAATTACCGATATGTGTCAAAAGTGTATTCGGGTTTGTTCCGGAACGATTTGCATGCCGCAGAATTGCATATTTTAATGAACAGGTGACATCATACCCACATATCGTTCACCAGTATAAACACAGATTTGGTGGGGGTTGATTTATCGAACTATGACAGTAGGGACGTGAGATACGGAAATACGGACTGAATATTTTTTTTTTTTTTTTAATTTAAAGCCAATTATTTATTTAAATCCAATTTTAATTTTATATTTTGTTTCCTTGGGAACTGACTGTTACTCAGCAGTAGAAAAGGTGCGGTTTTTTTCTCATAATATAATTGGTGCACGTCCTTCATTGACTATTCTTTCCAGACAAATGTTGTAGTCTGCAATACAGTGGGCTCTCTAGCGTTAACAGCTAATCGGGCATCCGCAGCGCTCCTTGAGGCTGGGGGCAAGTCCCTGCAAGACGAATGCAGTACGAAATACCCAAACGGGTTAAATCCTGGCGAAATAGCAGAGGTCACCCATGGAAAGCTTCCTTGTTTGACCGTGTATTTTGTCAATATTCCAATGACAACAAAAGGAGATGTTTCTCGTCAGGAAAAAGTACGTTTAAAGAAGCCAAGCTTGGCTCACATTATTTTCTTCTCATTATCCCGAACATCTATGCAAATTCACGTAATGTCTTTCGCTCACATATTTGGTCATAAATGTGCTGTCTAAGTAATGGTGTTTTATGCAACTGTATGTACATGTTTTATTTCTCCAATCTGTGTACAGCGTTTATCAATAACAGTTCATCAGCTGTACATGTATTATGTTGTATTTAGGAATTTGACATTAAAAATACATGCTTCGCATTGTTTAATTGCTAAATCACTCAAGCAATATTTATCGCTCACATTAAACAGGATATTTTATGGCAGAAAATATCGCTTATCCTATGATATTTTTTTAAAATCTGTGTGGACATCCTTGTGTGAATTATCATATCGTCCATATTTCCTCTAACCATTGAAACTCAAAACTCCTCCAGATGGCATAAGTGTACTCATGATTGACCTTTTGGGTTCCCTGCTCTCTTAAATTTTGCTTATGAGCAATACCTTGTAAAGCAAAGAACCAATGGCGAATCCAATAGTACACTTACTCCATCTAGCGACAAACGAGTGATGAGTTTGTTCTATTGTCTTTATACTGTAAGCAGTAAACATTCAAATATCTAGCATACTAATATTTCTGCTTGATTTTCATTATGAAATAATGCGTTCTTCGTAATATTGTTCATGTGTAGGAAATTCACACAATTACACGAATATGCTTGGAGAAAGCTAGCCACGATAACATGAAAACCATCGCTTTTTCCGCACTTGGAACGGGGCAAACGGGCTACCGAGAAGACGTTGTTGCTAAAGCAATGTTAACAAGTATAGGAGACTTCGGCCTTAAAAACCCGGCATCCGGTTTGACTCGTGTTAGGATATTGGTTCATCCAAGCCGGAAAGAAACATTCAAGGTATGTTATATTGTGTTAGAAGAAAGTATATGATAAATTTTCCATAGGAATAAAGTCATAGATATGTAAGATAAATAGTGGTAGTGTCTGACCCCGAAATGATTGTGAAGTTTCAAAGATTAGGCAATCTGATTAAAATCAGATCTTCACGTGGGAAAGCGGAGATCTGATTTTAATCAGAATTAAGATTCGGTAGATTAATCATTCGTGTGGGTTCCAGTGCGCGCAGAGGGCCGACAAGAGGTGTTTGAGGGGGGCAGGGGTCAAACGGGGACATATCCGAACAACACTTTTTAATTTTATAAAAGAAAAATATGTTTGAACAAGAACTGGGAGAGGCCCGGGTGTTTCTTACCATAAGGCCCGTGATCACTCTCAGCGGCCCTGCGCTCAGAGCTCTCTCATCCATTAATTCAAATATGCATGACCAGACTTCCCTACCTTGCCAGATCATTGGATTCCAAGCTTTTAGTGCTTGAGCTGAAACTGAAAATCAACTATATTGACAAAATAGTTTCTTCTAAATGATATTTTACTCTCCAAAAGTTTTCTGAGTTGATGTTAGGCAATGTATAAAGAGCTTGTAAGGTGAACTCGTGTGGCGAATACTCCTTCTCTTGATTGTTATTCTGCATATATATATATATATATATATATATATGTATATATATATATATATATATATATATATATATATATATATATATATATATATATATATATATATAACTGGCAGAGTTTAGATCGAGGCGTGGTTACAAGTGAAAAGGAAGTGGTAGAGACTTCTTTAATAGAAATTAGCGTGGGATAGAGTTCAGATCGATTAGGAGGTGGAGGTGGTGAACAGTGGCCTACGTAGAATGATACGGTCGTTTTAGTCTATAAACCTATTAAAATCCCCGACAATGGAGAGGGGAAGGTATGGGTTTGGAGAACATGGCGATATAACTGAAAGCATACATTCGTTTAGGCTGCAAACCCTATTAAGATCCCCGCCGATGGAGATGAGTGGAGTGGAGTTGGTTGGTTTTAATGGCACTAAGTGAGACTAAGATATGTATAGATGCAAATCAACAAGGAGTCTTCAAGTAGACTGACATATCTGAGTTGTCAATCACAAAATTATTGATTTAATACACGTCTTTAAAAAAAAAAAAAAACTAAAACTGATTCGGATAATGAATAAAGTCTTTTTCTTATCGCGTTTAACATCAAAATATTAGGTTTGCTCCTAGATATTGTGAATAAAAGGGAACTAACCAGATTTAAAAAAAAAAAAAATAAACAAACCAAAAAAGAAAAAAGAACCTTGCCTACAGGCGCAGACTGCACATGAGCTCTTAACAATTTCCAGTAACTATGGATACAATACTGTGGAAACTTTATTGTGTTCAGTCATCTATAGATTTTCCACAGGTGTGATAAACATAACATGGATATGCAGAGACGCGTTTCTGTTAGTTATTTTTAACTGCTACAAGTGCCTTTAGCATATTGCAGTTATGTAACAAAAAGATGTGCCTGATGACGCCTTTGCTAGCGCATCTTCAGTATAAATGTTGTGTGATAGTGCCACTAGTTTTATCTTCGGAGGTTAAACTGTGGAAATAAATACAACACTTTTAAAAATAGCAGAGCATAATCGTTCAGTTTAAATATGCCTTAGTAAATCCCGAATATCCAATGTAATGCAGTACTTCCGTTTTTAATGAGCAAAACATTTTTTCACAGACGTTTGAATCAGAAGCAAAATCCAGGGCAGGTGGACGCGGTAAGTTAACTCTATCTTGCCTATGCTAATCAATAAATCATCGAGATTTCTAACAGATAATATAGTTTAAAAGTTAGTTATATTTCAAGTTATTGTTAATTACCGAATTAAAGGTGCATATGAACGACCTTATGAATCTTAATACTTTACAAAGGTTTTATTACTAATGGATTCCGAAGTGTCTTCAAAAATTAATTTTTCTTTGGGAGACAAAACATTATTAATCTATTTTAAAGTGGTATTTAATAGAAGTGTTTTGTTTCATCAGATGTAATGACAAGTAAGAGATTAGAAATTAAGACATTTGCAGAATTAAATTGTTCCTCATCGGAAAACAACCTGCATGAATACTGCATCCAAGTTAATTCATGTATTGACCTTTCTAAAAGAAGAGAGAAGGAGGGAGGGAGGGAGAGAGTTTGTAATCCTGTGTGAATAATATTTATTACTGCATTTGTAATCAACTTAAAATTTAAATTTCTATCAGTAATTTTATTATGTTTGTCGCTGCATATCTGCATAACATGACTGAGAGTGTATATTTAATAATGGCAAGCAAAGTCTATATATAGACTGTATATATATATATATATATATATATATATATATATATATATATATATATATATATATATATACACACACACACACACACACACACACACACACACACACAGAGGTAGATAGATAGTTTGTTATAGAGATAAACTGTGGCTCAACTATCAATCTTTGTGCACTTAATTCGGTTTCTTCTTTATCGTTTGGCAGTTTATAATGGTGGTGCTGCTGGTGGTCAAGATAACAAACACACATTGACCATTACAATGCATCGAGGGAAATTAGCAGACTGGAAGGTGATGAGCTGATTCTTTTGGAGTTTTTTTTTCTTAAATGCTGAATGAGGATTGTTGACAACGTTTTCAAAAGCTTCCTAATTCTTAGCATCTTAGTTTAAAGTATATTTTAATAAGAAGCGCCTTGTGCCTGTAACATTTATGAACTACGTAAAGGTGAGCTGCATTATTTTTTTAAAGGTAAATGCTTCAATACTTAAATTAATTATCGGAGTAAATAGTCAGAATATGTGTAAGTGAATGTCGGTATGAAAACAGTATGTGGTGTACGGCATGAAAACAGTATGTGGTGTACAGCAATTAATTGATTTACAGATCAGTAAATATACAAACATTCACTTACATGTGCAAGAAACGTGAAGCAAGTATGTTCAGTACTTCACGGCGTGGGAAATTCGCATACTGTCATATTACTGCCAGATGCTAATTGCATACGCTATTCATACAAAAACAGCTTACTTTGGTTGCAGAATATAAAATCTCACTTAGTATTGACATATCTTTTTGTATGTTTAATACTATGTTTAAAACAAGGATGGTTGTATTATTGGTAACAATCCCATACTTATTATGTCAGTCTATTAAATTTTGCACAGAGGCGGAAATTTAAAAAAAAATTCTGTGGTTGCTGTAAATTGAACTTAAAGTTTTCTAAGGTCTCGTTATTGCAGTAAGATATTTCTGGCAAACAAATGAGCTACCGGAACATGAAGATCTGGGGTTTTGTTAACGCAAATTTCATATTACGTTCAGAAACATGTCTCTAAAAGCTTTGTACATTTCTACCGTGCTTGTTAACTTACAATACACTACATCACAAAAATTTACTTGAAGATCAATTATTGACTAATTGGTGATATTGTTGAAATCATTATCCTACTTTTCTGAAATGTGCAATAAATTTTGTTTATATATAGTTTTATTTTAATTCTTCATGTAAAATATGTTGTTGCAATCCAAGTCAAAACGAATAGTATTTAAAATCACTATTTCTAAAAGAGAATTTGAAATGTTTAGTAAAATTGGATCGCCTGTTCTATACATCCGACAGGCCGACGCGCTGGTATGTTATTGCAGTCAGGATATGGATTTGAGAAGTAGTGGACTGGCTCGATCACTTTTGGAGACAGCCGGTAAACGCCTCCAAGATGAATGTCGAAAAAAACATCCCTCTGGTATCCCTCCACGAGAGGTTGTTCCTGTTGACGGTATTGGGCTCAAGTGTAAGCACGTATTCTTTGGTTATCTGGTGCCTTACAATGCTCCGGGAGCTGAGCAGGTAAGCCAGTCATAAATACTAAAATATTTGCAATTGTCGATCTCTTTATCTGCTTGCCTGTCTTCTGTTTGTCCGTTTTAAAATTTTGACTATATCATTCAAGGAATTTACATGTTTTACCGTTATCTTTTACTTTATACACCTTTTGCAGAATTTTAGCATATTTACTTTTCATATTGTATCTTGTATTTCTTTTTATACATTATTTGGTATAGTGTTTCTTTCTAACATTTTGCCCAGTTCTTCATTATTTTATGGCGCCCATCCGGTCGTCTGCCTATTATCAGTTTGATTTCCACAGCCATCTATCGTTATCAAACTTTGAGGAGGATTTGTACATGGAGTAAGAAAGAACTCTGACGTTCAGGGTCAAAATTCAACGGTCAAGGTCTATGTGACTCAAATATTAAAATGGTTACCGCACAATAACTCGAGTTTTTCCCCATCTACAGTTACCAACATTTGTGGATAGCTTGCACCTGAAACAGGGAAGAACCCTGTCGAGTTTAAGTTTTACAAAATTGGAAAATCAAGGTCACTGTGATGGGAAGAAGAAAACCGTTTTTCGCAAAATACCTTGCGGTCTCCACTATCCACAATTATAAGGCCATGTGGATCGCCTCTATTTAGTGTAAGGGAGAAACCTATTGTTATCGAAGTCAAATGGTCAAAGGTAAAGGTGAATGTGACTGAAAGAATCAAACCAATAGTTTCCGCACAGTACATACGATGTGGATGGCTTGCACTTGTGGTAAGAAGGGGCTATTGATAACGAGGTGAACATGTCAAAGTTACTGGCGGACAAAATAAAAATGGCTTTCGTGCAGTAATATTAGTTCTACACTTCAGACCTGGCTAATTTTGGCTTTCACATATGATAAGGAAGAAGCCTGTTGATTTTGGCGTCAAAATGTTCAAGGTCAAGGTTATTCTGACTTTAAAAAAAATTGGTTACAGCGCAGATTTGCTGTTATGTACATACAGGACTGTAAAATATGGAGCAGGCGTATACTGTGCCTTTCACGGTTTGTTTGTTACATTTGAAGAACATGGCACTCTATAATCATTACTGAGCTGAGTTGTCGTCAAACACTAATCCTGAGATACATACATACATACATACATACATACATACATACTGTCCATTTCCGGATTTCTTGTTGAATTTCATTTTTAAAGCTGCCTTGCACATTAGTGTTTCCAAATATGCCCATCCAAGCGTGAAAATGAAGATAATAGTGTCTTTTACTATTACTTTGGCTAAACATTTGCGCATTTGCCTGTTTTAAAGGCCCATACACTGTAATTTGGTGGTATTTAAATTTGTTTTGGATTTGTTTTTTGTTCTTTTCTATTATCAGTTCATTTTATTATTTTTCGAAGCATATGTCCGATTTTATCAGCAAGTGTTTGGAATTGGGCGATAAACAAAGATGTAGGTCCATGGCCTTTCCTGCACTTGGAACCGGGGGTCTAGGATTCCATCCGAAACTAGCAGCGAAATTATTGAGGAAATCGGTGAAAACATTTCAAGGCAAATATCCTCACTCGAGCCTTGAAAGCATAGATATTGTCGTATATGGCGGAGCAAGTAACTGGAAAGATCTTATGCAGGTAAGAACGTATTCTGAGTTCTGTAGTAATTTATAGTCTGCTATAAGGCAAATCTCCTTATATTGCGTCATGTGCGAATCGTATTTTGTATGTAACAATTGTTCAAGTGGAACGTCTGTTCCAGCAGACATATCTAGGGAGTAAGACAATTGGCCTTCAAAGATATGTGGTTGTGAAGTAGGTGTTTATTTCTTTAGTTTTGTGGTTTACTGCTCATATTTCAGTAAACATCTTAAATATTATCCTTAAATTGAGGTATTTTAACATCTTTCCTTGATTTGCTTGGTAAAGGTCAATTGCATGTAACTATTTAACACGTCTAACTGATTCGGTCAGTCGCAATATCTTGAATTTACCAAAAACACGATTTTAATTGTAATCTCCAGAGGGGAATACAGATTTTTGAAAACTTTAGGATTTTAAGTTTTTCAAGAATAAATAGATTTCAAGATGTGAAAATTTTAATTAAAGAGTTGTTTTTATTAAAGGTTTCCATATATCCAGTTCCCTCATACATATCAACAATAGTCGTATGAGCCACTTGGGTATAATATAATTATATAGGGACACATAGGTTAGCATGAGTTGTCCCCTTAAGGGTCATACAAAAATCCTATATTAAAATGGTCCATAGTTTTAACATTGAGATAGCAATATAAGGTCATAGGTACTGTGGGATTAAAGGGGAACGGTAATGCTAAAGTTGTTTTTTTTAATCTGCGATCCAACACACTACGTGTACAATCCATCACCCTCCTTTTGATTCCTATACAAACACCACACATACAATCCAACGAAAAGGTTAGGAGCGTTATATAAACAGATTTTCACACCAACATACTATCACACACGCGAGTAGGAAGTGTTTATAGATACATTACTTATTCCATTACATACAAACATACTATCAAACAGAAAAGAGAAAAAGGGGATTATAAGTTTTAGTTCTCAACAACGTACTAGAGACATACGCAAACAAACACCTACACAAAATATAAAACACACAATTGTTTGGCAAACAGGATTAGTATCTCGTTTCTAGTTATAAACAGGATTAGTATCTCGTTTCTAGTTATCTGGTACCCTGAAAAGGGCCGCTGGGATTTGTTAACCAAGGGCTGGTGGCATACGTGGCATCGCTCAAATAGCCTTTATCTCAAAGTTCGTTGCAGCCTGCATCGGACACCATTGCCTCCCCACGTACATTTCTTCTATATCGATGTATCTGTGATCCTGGTAATAGACAACGATCAATACACA